>CALNXK010000052.1:580000-597500 GCA_942486035.1 Porites lobata | reverse complement strand
TCTCTGTCCCCTTTATAGTCTCTTGCTTTAACACAATTATTGAGCAAACAATGGAATATTACCAATAACAGAGGAGACAAATAAAATACCGTGATCAAAGAGATCAAATTTGCCGGGATAAAACATACACACACAAGTCATGATTACTAGAGCAAAGTTGAATCAACTACAAATGGCATTTTGTTTGCTAAATCTTTGACGTGTTGCATAAATCACAGGGTCCAGAGGAGTTTCGTGTGAATAAATGAATTACTTATTTAAAGTCTCAGCTTGAAAAATTCTATACCTGTCGCTTAGCACGATTAATTAGCCCAATGGGATCTTAATGAATCCACTGTAAACGATTTCTTCGCTTTTTATCTGACCAGATCGACTTTGTTGTTCGCCATTTTGAAAACCAATAACCGCAAGCCATATCCTCGCTGGCGCACGGAACGTCTCCCGAACGTCGCCCGAAGGGCGACCGAGGCACGAAGTGCCGAGTAAAAAAACGGACCAGGGAGGAAACTTGTGCCACGTGACTTCGTTCGTTGTGAACCGCATCACTCGGTGACGGAAGTGAATGAGACCGGAAACGCAATAGCAACTCGAGAATCAAAACATCAGCTGCGGAGAGAGTTTTAAAGATCTCAGAGATCTATGCGAAGGCAAAAGAGTTTTAATTTGAAGTGAAGATCTTTTAAGACTGGACATTTGTTGTACATGTCAACAGTCTTCGATGTCTTAAGCAGGTTTCGCTTGTGCAAAGGCTTCCCAGTAGTCGCAAAACGCACAGCCAAAGACGCAAGAGGTAACACTGTTGGGACCACCGAAGAATGGCGCAGTCGTGATGATATTACAGTTGCCTTGTACGTCCGCTCTACTCAGTGTCACGTTTTATTGCAAGAGTACACACGACCTGTAAATCACTATCCGTAATAATTTAACATTCTCCAAACAAAACTAACGAGCTGGGCCCAGCGTGATACAGCATTGCAGAAAAACATTACCTTCACGGACTAAAGAAAATCGCTTAGTTATTCAGATCCAGAAGGCACTTTGGAGAAAATTGGAACCCTTATTCAGCCGTAATAAAAAGCTTCACGCTTCGAAAGAGGTCAAAGAAAATGCGCTTACATCAGAGGGGAAATCCTGCCGACCAGAAACAATAACCACAGTTAATCGATATGTGTGTCATGACCTCTCAGTGTGAAACATGCAAATCACATTTGCTCAGTGAAAATGACTATGTAGAACCTTCCGGAGCATGATCTACCCAGCAGAGGAAAAAAACTTTATTGGAACGTGCAGCATTTTGGCATGAGGTAAAAGTCGCGTAGGCTTTCCATCCCCTTTTATTGCTCCGATCTTGATCACATTTACTTTACTACGTCATTTCCGTCACCATCTGTTGCGATGCACAGCGAACGAAAGCGCTATCTCGAAGCCGTAGATTTCGGTCGCCGAAAATGAATTTGAACGCTTTTTTATACCGTTTTCCCACAGTATTTGGTAAATACATAAGAATTCTAGCTCAGGTTAGAAAAATCAGGCGATTTCATTCAATTCCATTTGAGTTTCAGGGATTCGAGAATCGGCCCCAAATTTGTTTCCTCCCTTTCCGTATTTTATACTGTAAGCTGATCTTGCGAGCCCTCAGTCTCTTGGTTTGCGGTCTATAGAATGTGTAACGAAACTGTAACGCGATCAAAATAACCCATTTTTTCAGAGGTTTTCGACTGCTTTTGATGTTCTAACGACAAACACATCTCCTCTGGACCCTGTGCATAAATTTGGCATTCACTCAGTTCTTGTGGAACTTAGAATCAGTATGCGAATAATAAGGTCATCATAGATATACGTTATTTTCCGGCTGGGTCGTCGACAAAATATAGACGGGCCAAGAGACGGGCAAAGTTTGTTGGCTACACCGAGGCTTCGGTACATCCATTTTTTTTGTTTTTGTTGTTGTTTTTTTGGTATATTTTACTATTAGGGTGTGAAGAAAGTCGTTCGTTATACCGAGGACTTCGTTACATAGAGGCTCGTTAGATCGAGGTTCCATTGTATACTATCAGAGGGCCCACCTGCTCCTCTTTGGTGCTAACTGGGCTATGTCAGGTTATTTTCTATATCACTTATTTAATTAATAAGCACAGACCCAACAGCAATATTCTCATGACATATCACCTTTAAACTCACTCAGATGGTATCTGAAATAAAGAAGGTACAAATATTGAAAAAGGGAGTGACAATCATCGTGCTTTCAATAGAAATCCATTCGATGTTGTATTAACTGCACGTTACGCACAATAATCAACAATTATTCCAAAAGTGCTCGCGTTGAATACGGGCCTATGTGCCGCGTTGGCCATAAACATCTCATATTCAGCAAGTGCGGGTAGAATAATTGTTTTATTAAAAACGGCCATAAAACATGATTGATCGATCCTTTCCGAAATTTTTTTTTAAAATAAACCGAGAGAGATATTAGAGACTTTTACACTAGTGCCACATGTCTATATCAATTAAACGTTTTCATTTACTTCAACGCTAACGGACCAATAGCCAGGGACCAGACTCGGCAGTGGGGAAAGGGCGAAACAGAAAAATCTGCGAGCGGAGCCTGGTCCCAGGCTAACGGACCAATTGATGAATACTCATTCTAGAAAAGCGTCACGAATAAGTATGATCTGAATTCCAACATTTAGGGTGGTGCACATCTTACGCCGACGCCGACTTTCAATGGAACCTTTGAGAAGTATTATCAATTTATATGCAATTTTTTAAAAAAAGTTCCAGATGGATCAAATGAAAACCACTGGGACCTGAAAGAATCAAAAAGATGGTTTTAGCCTGCAGCAAGAAAAAGGTCTTTGATTAGTATTCATTGTTAGTAAATATTTTGGCCTACTTCAACAAAGATAAAGAGGTTATTATAAGAGGATCAAGCAACGTGCCTCGTTGGCCCTAAAATAATTCCATGTATCCAGAAAGCGGGAGTGGAATGTTTCTTTTTATTAATAACACCCATAAAATATCGATGATCGATTCTTTCCCAATAAAATAAATAAAATATGAATAAACCGAATTAAGAGACATTAGAGACTTTCACACTAGTGCCACATTGTCTATATCTTCAAAACTTTTGCATTTGCGTAAACGCCATCGGACCAATTGATGAATACTCGTTTCCAGAAAAGCGCCATGAATAGTTATAATCTGCATAGTCATTAACATCAGTTATGGTGGAACAACTGTTCGTAGCTAATTTACTAAAAACATTTGAAAAATTATTTTTCCCTGAGTTAACTTTCACTTCCTCCCTAAGCTAACTTTCACTGACTTTTGCCTCTGTTATTAGCGCAGACGGTGTAAAGTCAATTCTGTTAACTAGTGCTTAACTTGACATAACGATACAACTTTGCCATTCCGTCTTCGACTAAAGCAACTCTCACGCCCCAAATTTCCCGTTTGCCTGATATCTTGACATACTCACGCTGACGCATGAACTAATTGTTAAATGAACATTTAACTTTCGCCTATATTTGTTAATGACGCAAATGGGATAAAGTCAGTTGTATAAACTGCCAACTTTCTATAACGATACAGCTATCCTATGCATTTGCTAAAAGACCCTTGTTTAAAGTAAAGTCCACCACCTTTCTTTCTTTCTTTCTTTCTTTCTTTCTTTCTTTGTTTTGTCTTTTTTTTTTAAAAAGTTAAAAAAGACTGCTTAGCGGATAAAGCTGAATTGAACTGTTTTATCGATTTTATTTTCGAAAATTTTCACCCAGTTGATCGGCCTATGCCCCTTTCACACCAAAGCTTAAACATATAAATTAAAACCTGTTTAGTCAAAGACGGTATAATTTTTTCTTGCCTTCAGAAAAACACTTAAGGTTGATGGCAACTTTATTGCAAATTACAAAACGGGTTGAGTTTTATTACTGCATCCTGTGTAATTAAAAACCTGTGTTCCTGTTTTTCGTGTCCGTTTTTCATGTTTAAAAACATGGTTTAATTAAACATGTTAAGTCATACGTTTGAATGGGGCACCTGGACAAGTTATCTGCTCCTTCTACAGTCGACTTCGTTACGGCTTTGTTTAAAAGTTACTGAAAATGATAACACTCAACCGTCGCTGAGTTTAATATTGTGACATCAAAAACGTTGCTTTAGATAAATGTAAATAGCAAATTAAACTAGAAATACGTTTTCGCAAAAATCTCGCGAAGCTAACGTGGTCAGCAGTGAGAGCTAGTGAGAAAGCCAAAGGGTAAAAATACGATGAAAAAAAAGAAAATGGAAGTAGCCACGCCGGGATTTGAACCTGCACCCCAACTTCCTCAAGCCAAAAAGTGCGGCCTCTGACCACTACACCAAAATTTCTCTAAAATTAATAGTGTTGAAGTATTTTTCTCTGCCAGTCACACTGTTCGAACCTTGTAGAGCTGTATTTATCATGAATTCAAAGATACATTTGAGGAAGATTAGCTCAAAACGAGCATTTCAAAACCATTTCGCATTATCTCCGTGTTTATTCACTCTCGGGCTTTATATAGGCCGCTCGATTAACGGACTGGTCTCCTTTATCACTGCTCTCGCTTATTAATAAGTTTAGCCTGCGAAAGCATCCATTTCTCATTGCTCTGAGCGAGGAGAAATGGATGCTTTCGCAGGCTAGATGAAGTTTAGGTCACCGTTCTTTCGGTGTTAAAACTCCCACGGCAAGGATTTCCGGCCACTTGTCCAATCGGGCACCGTTGTGTTGGCAGCCCGCTGTTATTTGCCTCAGAGATACTTTGCGATTCGCCTGTTGGCGATTCGCCAACGTACAATATTAAAACAGAAGATGAATAAAATGAGCCCAAGTTGCCTTGTTGCCGTGTTGCCTGGAAACCCAAAATGCATGATGACATCATGTTTAATGGCGTCTTTAGAATTTGTTTATGGCTCGTTGCTAGGCAACTGCGGATACCAAACCGATAGAAAGATTTATGAAATCGCAGTTCCCTTGCGATCCTCGCGTGATCCGCGCGCTGCGCCCGCGACAAAATTATAAACTCGCTCCGCCAGAAAAATGAATTGAGTTCCAGATGGGTCACAATGAAAAATAATGAAACCTGAAAGAATCAAAGGGATAGCTTTAAACGATCTCAAAAAGAGGGATTTCATTAGCATTCGTGAGATGCTTTCATTCTCTTGGCATTTAAGTATATATTTTGGCTTATACATTAACAAAAAATTGAGCAAATAATCGCTCAATAGATTTTTTAAACGATAATATTCTCGTTAACCGTCGTTTCATACGACCTCATTGAAAATTTGTAAGACATTAAAAAAGTCTGCCGCCTCATGGTCTGACTTGTGGAAGGTCACGCTGAAGTCGGAAAAGTGTAAGGCTTTACATATTACCAAGACCAATTGTCCTTTAGTTCATCAGTATGTGATAAATGAGAATAATCTGTCGGCTGTTAATAAACATAAGCACTTGGGCATTTGGATTGAATCTTCTTTAAGGTGGGACGCTCATATCAATTGCATTGTTGGTAAAAAAAAATCGAGTATTGGGTCTAATAAGGAGAACGTTTGGGTCTAAAGATCCTGTGCCAATCAAAACAGCTTTTATCGCTTTAGTTCGTCCTATTCTGGAATATGCCTGCCCAGTGTGGAATCCATATTTGGTTAAACACATACATAGTATTGAATCCATTCAGCGTCGTGCTACTCGACTGATATGTGGATCTCACAATTCTTACACTGAAAGGCTCACTGAACTCAACTGGTCAACATTGGAGCTTAGAAGAAAATACCTTTGCCTGGTTCAACTTTACAAGATTATTCATGGCTATTCTGATATTGATTATACCACATATGTGGATCTGACTGGCCCGACAAGAACTAGAAGAAACCATGACTTTAAAATCAGGCCTAGAGCAGCAAGGACAAACTATTTTAAATTTTCATTTTTTAATCGTTACGTTAATGACTGGAACTCTTTACCAAACTTCGTTATGTCTGCTTCCAGCTACAGCTTGAACTCTTTTAAAACTTTATTTCGTAGTTTATTTAGTTGTTTTTTTTGTTTGTTTTTTTTCTCTTAGTATCACGTGATGTATAGTTATGTATTAGTTTTCTATTCATAATTGTTTTATCTTTTCGTTTTGAAGGGCAGTTTTTATATGGGAATTCAGTTTCCCCCTATTGCTTTCCTTTACCTATTGTACTTTTACATATGTATATATATTTTTATTTTGTACATTGGTAAAAAGAATTATTAAACTTAAACTTAAACTTAAAGGGCTACAATGTGCCAAGTTTTTTTGTGTGGGAAATTTTGGGTTTAAACTGATATCCTGCGAGTAGAGATTCTTTCTGGTCTGGCACGGCTTTTAGCATTTACGAAGTTTTTCGCGTTTTTGTTAGTCGTGATACACGATGTTTGTGTGTCGTTTTTTGATAGGGACGGAGAGACGAGAGGAACTCCACAATCAACCAGTTACTTTTTTAAGGTTTATTTTACTTACTCGCAAGACTGTTGTACATTCTTACTTCTCTTCCATTTCACTTATCTTTAAGGTTAAGCCTTCGCTGCTGCTGTGGTTCACTCCCTCTATCTCTGACTAACTTTTCGCTGAACAATCTCCAAATCTTTCTTTCCAGTTGCTAACTCCTTCTCGCTAACTCCGTTTGTCTTCTCTCTAACTAGCTAACTCTTTCTTCCTTAACAGTGTTTTAGAACCTTAAAACCCTATTGATCGGATATTTATCGAACTTTCGTTAAATTTCCATATATCTTTAAAATCTGAGAGATTAGTCCTGTGACAGTCGCGTGGACTTAACAATTGGTAAAAGCCATTTGCAAGAGTATTGTATTGAAGTCAGTTTATTTTTTACGTGAGCAGCAAGCAGTGTAACTTACTATGCATTTGACATATACAGAATTGGTTAGTTATTGTCGAAGAGATATATATCGTCGAAGATATATATATCGTATGTGTTGGATACTAAATATTTTGGATTCAGTACTGACGTAGAATACGCATCAATGAACTGCTACGCGCGCAGAGATATGAATTTTTTGTCCCAAACAGAACATTGTAGAGTCATTGTAATGTCCACCATTTTGAATTTGAGAGTTTTCATTTGAGACTACACTTGCGTTTATGACGTAGCTGACATCAAAAATAGCTAGTTTCAGTCGTCCACAGGAAATAACCAAACCAGTCGGATCCAAAAAATCCACTACGGAGAGTGGTTAACATATGCGGAGATAGGAAAGGAGCTGAGATAACTGTATATATCTGAACGACGGGAATATGAAATATCCCTGAGCAAACAAAGAGATATCAACTCGTTAATGACGTAGGGGGTCCAGCAAAAAAAAAAACGCCAACACAATAGCGATGGCCATCTTAAGCACATTTCTGTTTCTTCTTGTCCTCTGTTCCTCAGCGTTGGCTGACTGTTCACTTGGATGGGCTTGCTTTTTAAGTTTGATCATGATGATGGAGTAAAGTGCAACCAACAGGACAGCAAGAATGAAAATAAAAATGGTGGAAATTGTAAGGCGGTAAATATCTAAGGCCTTCTTCGGCTTACGCATTCACGTCTTCATTTCTTCTTCTTTCTTTTTCATTTCTTCTGTGTATTCTGTGTATTACGAATTGCAACATGCATGGCCAAAAAAAGTCATGTGATTCAATAAATACAATATATACATTACAGATCATCTTACTTCCAAGGAAAGAAAGATGCCATAACACATTAACTTTGCATAGGGTGAAGTTATATTCGACAAGAATTTCGGTATATTCGCGATGACCCAATAATGGGCATTGTTCGTCTACCAAATGTGTTATTTGTGGTGTCCTACAGGGTTCCATTTTGGACCTCTATTGTTCTTTACTTCTGTTAATGATATTTCTCATGTGTCACAAGGCAACAGGCGGCGGCTCTAAGGGGCCAATATCGCTAAAATGTTCGTCGAATATAACTTCACCATATGCTAATTGTTGTGAGCTTAACACAGGCATATCGTTTTAATGTACAGCTGCACCGTTTAGAGGGTAAGGAGCAATAAATTCAGAAGATTCTTTAACGGAACGACTAACTTATGCAGTAAGGAGCCTTTTGGTCTAGTTTTCTTATGTTCCACAAAGATGAAATCGGTTTATTTTGCAAAGGTAAGGTTCTGAATATTAGGTCTTCGTTGACGAATAGCTTTAGAACAATCATTTTTCAAACGTCAACCTTGTACGCCGACAAGTAACAAATCTCTCAAGACCATTGCGATAGTTACTGCTAAAAATGAGGCAGATAATCGGGTTGATAGCACAGTTTGCGTAAGCCATAAAGGAGGTGACAGTTTTATATAGAATAAAACTGCAGGAAGACCAAACGAGATTGTCCGATGCGAAATAAAATATTAACTGGTTAGTGAAAAGTGGTATCCAAAAAATAAAAAACGCCACAACGATAGCTATGGCCATCTTAAGCACTTTTCTGTTTCTTCTTATCCGTTGTTCCTCAGCGTTGGCTGTCTGTTCACCTGGATTGGCTTGCTTTTTAAGCTTGATCAGGATGATGGAGTAAAGTGCAAACAAAAGAACGGCAGGGATGTAAACAAACACCATAGCCTCTGATATGAGGAAAATAGCATATGATCTTTCCGCTCCGAAGGCCTCCTTCCACTGAAGCTGGCACATCATTCCTTCTGGGTTTTCAACAAGACTTGAAGCAAACAGATATGGCCCTTCCATCGCCATAGCCAATCCACGTGACAGAAATGGATAACTTACAACGCTTGAGACTGATGAGGGAGGAAGGGAGTGGAACTACAACAGCTCAGAATCCATCCACTGTTATCAGAATCAGGCTCTGAATCGATACAAACGATGAGACATCTACAAGGAAAACGTGTAGCTTGCCCAAGGCCTGACCAAGGGCACCACCAATAAGGCACGAGCCAACGTGCAATTCCGCCAGTCGAACAGGAAGCAGGAATATTGGATAAAACAAGTCTGACATGGCCTTGTTCACGATCAATGGGTTAATTGGTTTTCTTAAAGTTGGAGTTTTCCAGACAATTATTCCGATGAGAGAATTTCCCCCCAAAGCAAGAACAGCGATCGGAGTGTAAGCAACTGTTTTCTCAAGTTTTTCTGCTACCGGGTTTATCAGACTGGGGAAGCTTTGGGAACTTGATACACCTGCTGTTGTGTTCATGTTGAACGTTTCTCTATAGGTGTGTATAAGGCTTTAACCTAACGACCAATAATACGTCTGCGTTTGCATACTTAAAGTAAAGCTCAGTAACATACTTCCAAAGAAAGCTCCTTTTCAACAGTGCTTCGCAAATATGGAAGTCGTCTTTAAGCTGACATGATTTTAATACCCATCAGCTTTGCATACACGTATTGAGCAAGAATCTCAGCTGTTTGGGATAAATGGCCACAAGCGTGACGTTTTTAATTGAAACCAATGATAAAACTAACTAATTAACATCTCTTCAGGAAAGGTGGGGACAAAAATCCGCCACAAATTAGCCATTACTTGCGACAAACTAAAGACGATAAAACTATAAGAGGATGTAGACGGTGGCAGGTCGGAGACTGGGGAGGTGGTGGGAAAAATTTTCAACTAAGCGTCAAAGGGATGTCACTAGTACAGGCTGATGGTAATAGTTGGAAGGGCCGCGCGAAACACATAACAAGTCTTTTATACAGCACTAAACATTTTCGATCTCCTGATTGGCCAGGGAAACACCGCCTGCACACTGCTGATAAGAAACGAGAAATGCCTCGAAATAAAATGACATTATGATTCCATCTTCTCATCATAATGTTTGCTATAACTTAATCCTTAAAGTGTTCCCTTTAAGACTCCTTTAAAGTGTTCACTTTAGGACTCTTGAAGTGAACACTTTAATACCATTAAACAGTACACTTTTATGACCCCTTTAAGTGCGGAATAATAAGTGAATGTACTTTTGAAAGTGCGCACCACATATTATACCCCCTTTCGCCTTCAGTATAAGAGCAATATCATATCATTCTGATCCGCCCTCTTGTATTTACATATTCTGGAATCTGATGTCTACTAAAATATATCCTTTCCGATTCTCTATCACGAAAATGACACAAACTCCATAAAACTGCAACCGTTTTCATAACATTCTATGTTCTAAAGTAAATATCGAATTTCGATTAATCCGGTGAACGTTTTTATACTGATGTAACAAAGCAAGTTAATAAAGCGAGAGTGCATTGTATGGGCAAGTGTTAGTCAGCAACATTCTCTATACTATTTTCGAATTTGGCTAAATATAAACTTGGCCGGTTCGATAGAAAATATTTGTAAGCAAGAAATAAGAAATATCTATATTGAAATAAGCAATTTTTGAAGCAGTGTAAACACACTAAAAATGATACAATACCTGAAAGGACAAGAAAATCCCTTTTCGCGTAATCCATTCAAATATAACTACTAGAAACTGTGCGAACCTCAAAGAAACCGACTCCGGTCCTGAAAATTTGGCGCTTTTTAATTTTTGTCCTTGTTATTTGTTTTTCGTTTTGTGCTGACTAAGTGGCCAGTTAGCTGACTTTTGAGGCGTTTGGGGGTAAGGAGGGGGGGGAGGGGTATAGGTAAATTGCTTTGTGTAAGAATATGTTGCCCCACGATAGATTTTTTTCTTTTTCCCTGACATACTGAGAGTCTGCATTCTTTTTTTAATCCCCCCTTTTTTCTCCCTAAATCTTCGGCCCCTAACTTGATGTCAGGAAAAAATTTAGAAATACAAACTTCTCCTTCAGCTTTTAGATCACTTCTCGTTTATGTTGATTAAACATGTACTACAGTTCAAAGCACTCTTCAAACTAATATTCAGCCCCTCTACAATTTGGAGAAATGCAAATGAAATCGTATCGATTCAAAGCGGCCTCTTAATTTGACTATAACTTGTGTTTTATCGACGAGGATGAAAGTGTGGTAAGAAATGCTTAACATGTTATATATCCTAGAAGCAACCAGGCATAATAATATCATGCAAGGACTTCTACCTGGATGAACCAGAAAGGATGTCGAAAAACTGCCTAATTTTTGTTCTACAGGTCGAAATGCTAAACGTGTTATATATCCTGGAAGCGGTCAGGCATGAATAACATGCAAGGACTAGTTCTACCTGGATGAACCAGAGAGGATATGGAACAGCTTTCAATTGTTTTTTTTTTTTTTCGCGTCGAAATGCTAAACGTGTTTTATATCCTAGAAGCGCTCGGGCATAATTATATGCCAGGACTTCTACCTAGATAAACCAGAAAGGACATAGGGCAACTGTCTAATTTATTTTTTTCGGCTATGGGTCGAAATGCTAAACGTGTTATATACCTTATACCCTCCTTTAGTCGCATAGATATAGTGAATGGTTTGTCAGCACCTCCTCGACTTTCGAAAAATTTGTGTTGCGCCACTATAAAAGTTCCTTTTCCCGGGAACCGTAGGTAGACTTCTCGCTGAACAAAAATTTTGATAATTCATTCAAAATTGAACCTCATGAAAGTCAGAAGTGCATTTATCGACACAATTATAAACAGACTTCCTCCACAGTGGTTTGAACACGATTTTAATTAAGGGCCGCACCATTAGAAAACTTATGGGGGACGGACGAAGTACACCCCCCATAACTTTTCTAGTGGTCCGTCCCTAAAGTACTTTTACGAGCTCTGCGGTAGTTGACCGCAAAAGTGTTAAGATGACAGATACTCAACTGGATGATTACGTCACTTCAAAACAACCAGGCGCGCCGCATTTTTTAACTTCCGGAACGCTGAGGCTTGTAATGTTCACCTGCAAACTCGACTGTTGGCCGTGCATGTTTGGCTCCTGCAGGAGAGCTTTCTTGGAGAATTTTTTTCAGTAAAAATAGGCCCCACTGAAAAGCCATAATTGGTAAAATTTCAGTGTAAACTCATACAATTATCATGCACGTAGCAATTTCATACTACTTGATAATTATGAAAATGAATAGAGTGGAAACATGCACGCATAATAAGTGTATGGGATTATACGGAAATCTTACCCCATAATTTAGCATGTTACCAAACCAAAATAAAACGAAAAATGCAACAATTGAAGAAATCCGCCTGTGGACTGCTCGAAGGTCAATTCGTAAATACCAGGGTACTTCTAGGCTTGTTCATGCGAAATCGTCTGCGTGTTTGTTTACGTCTGCTCGGCATACTCATGCAGGCGCGTGCAGGAGACATTTTTTCGGCCTTTAAAGTTTGTAAATTTGTTGTTAAATGTTTCTCTTCAGTGATACAAGAAGGTCGAATGAAACTGGTAGAGTAGACTTTAAGGGCTCATTTTGAATTCACTGAAACCTCTTCTCGAAGAAACTCTCCCGCACGAGCCAGACTGATTTTTTTCAGGGGCGGAGAGGAAACAGTCGAGTTTGCAGGTGAACTCTTTCGTATAAGAAGGTTACGAAGGCAGCACAATACATGCTTGGCTTCTGATTGGGCACAAAAAATATTTTTTTGCCCAATCACAGACAAGCGTTCGAATAAGTCGTGGAACTGGTTCTTTTAGAGTAGCATCCCAGGGGTTCTCTCGCCCCGTTCTTGAACACTTTCCTTTTCTTATATTTGCATATTATTTCTTTTCGGTTTACATTATCCAAGATCACAGAAAGGAAGGTATACACTGTTTATACTGCATTGATTTGGCTTACATTATGTTTTCTGCTATTTTTCCATTTCAATAAATGTAGTCAACAACTGCAGAATTCGCCCTTGAAATTAATTCCCTAGGAGCTCTAAGACTCGTCGACTCGCCCTCACTGGGCTTTTTGCAATAATGGAGACGTCAAATTAATAAAATACCGTGACAAAGAGGTCATATTTGCCGCGATATAAGGTACACACACAGGTCATAAATACTAGAGCGAAGCTCATGCCAGTGACTAAACAAATAGAATTTTGTTCACTAAACCTTTGACGTTTTGTATTAATTTGAAATTTATTCGTCTTTCACATCTCAGAATCAGCATGCAAAAGAAGATGTAAGGTCATTATGGCTTAATGCCTAACGCTAAGACAGCTGAAGTCAGAATGTTAAACAACGAGATACACGTCTCTCTAGCTAGTTTTCATACGATTTATACAAAAGCGGATAATTATTATCCGACTATTGATATTTATGGTGGCACGTCTCTTTCAACAAAGCTCGTTTCACACGTCTCTAATGCTCTAAGAAATAACCGAAACACGATGCGATTCTAACTTGGTTTGAGCTCAATAGGAATACAATTGAAAGATCCGGAATATCCGTTCGATTGACCTGTTACTCCAGTTCTAAACTAAGTGGAACAGATATTCCAAATACAGATCAGCTGAGCAGAATATTTGGAATAAAACGGAATACTGACGTCACTTCTTAATGTCATTAAGTTTTACACAATAACAAATTAAAACATGGCGGACTTCGTCGGTGACTATAGGCAACATATAAACGAGGGAAATGAAGCATTCCGTAGAAAATGCTACAGCTGAAACAGAGGAAAAAGTCTTTAAATTGTTCCTCGCACAAACAGCGAAAAATCTACTAATTTCTCACTCGGCGTCAGGGTATACCACAATTTTCTCCCTTGAAGTTGCCCTGTCAGGAATCTTCCGATTGCTTCTAACACAAGAGATTTTCCAGAAAATATTCACGTTAAAACGACCTACAGACTCGAATCACTTCACAATTTAATGTCCATGCTACAAAGATGATTATAGTTTCAAAATCCTAAACCTACATCACGTCATTACAATTTATCACTAAGTAACTAGATCAAAAGGAACAAAGTTTACTTTCACAGCGTGACAGTCACGCAGTCCATTTTTCCAACATCCCCTAGTTATTATTCGCAAAAAGAAAGAAAAATGTTTCTTCACGCCATATTTGTAACATGGCACCGGTGCACGTGACTGGACAGGTGCTCGGGGTGATTCTGGTGATGACAACTAAGGGTAGGCTGAACACTTTAGTATGCCTCTCTGTGTTGAAAGACTTTCTTTGTTGTTATCAACTAACTTCCAGCGGTAACTGTTGATTTTTTTTCTAAACGCTTCAGCTGAGTATACTCTAAGGCACTTTAGTTCAGACACATCAGTTGTCTTTACAATGTAGGACGACCGTGGCTAACTGGCCTCTTCTTTCACCTATGCTCAAGTCCCTCGTCTTGGTTCGTGGTAGAAATAAGTCTGCCTGCGCTCCTTTACTTAGGTTTCAGAGTTTGCATGTCGATCTGCTAATATCATACCGTTTTCTTTGGATGTCTTGCCGGTTCTGCAGCAAACCATCCAGAAGCTGTTTCAGTGAACAGAATAATAAAACGGCTCTACTGGCTTCGATCGGCGTTTTTCGGCAAAATTATACTTTGAAAATGCGTTCATACAATAACATTTTCCACCCTTCCTAGAGTTAGGGTTAGGGCGTGCTCCAGATTACTTTGCAGCCGAAAACATAATTCACAAGCATTTCTTTCGTGATTTCGCTGTTATTTTACATAAAATATTAGTTGTTATTGGTCTTCTTTTTTTTAATGAATCTCTTCAGACCCGGCTTTCAGTCTTCAAACATTAATGTTCCACTGCATGGGCGGCACAGCAACTCACAAGTCTCTTAAGAGCTTGGCGGTAGTTACTGCTAAGAGTGAGACAGATAATCGGGTTAATAGCACAGTTTGCGTAAGCCATAAAGAAGGTGACAGTAAGGTATAGATGAAAACTACAAGAAGAAAAAATAAGACTGTCTGGTGCACTGAAATTGTCTATTATCGTGTTACTAACTAAGGGTATCCAGCAAATGAAAAACACTACCACGATAGTAATAGCCATCTTAAGCACGTTTCTGTTTCTTCTTGTCCTCTGTTGCTCAGCGTTGGCTGACTGCTCACCTGGATGGACTTGGTTTTTAAGCTTGATCAGGATGTTGGAGTACAGTATCACCAAGAGGACAAAGGGAATGTAGAAAAACACGATAGCACCTGCTAGGATGTAATTTGGATATGTGTTTCCTCCGAAGGCTTCCTGCCACAGATCTTCGCACATCAGTCGTTCTGGGTATTTACCAAGTTTATAAGCAACAAGATATGGCGAATGAACGGCCATTGCGACGATCCATGTAGCGACAATGAAGAATAGACACCGCTTTCTACTTACGAGAGGGGAACGGAGTGGAACTACAACAGCTACAAATCGATCCACTGTTATCAGAACAAGGCTCTGAATCGACACTAACGAGGAAACATCAACAAGAAAAATGTGTATCTTGCACAAGGCCTGACCAAGGGTACCACCAATAAGCCACGAGCCAGCGTGCCATTCTGCCAGACGAGCAGGAACAAAGAATATTGGATAGAGCAGGTCAGACATGGCCATATTTGCGATCAACATATTTATCGGTTTTCTCAAAGTTGGTGTTTTGTAAACAATTAATACGATGAGAGAATTCCCAACCAACGAAACAACAAGTATCAGGCTCAGAGCAACCGTTTGCCCAATTTTTAGTGTTTCTGGATTTATCAAACTGAAGCAGCTTCCATTTGCTGTTCTGTCCATGCTTACTGATTCTTCGACAGGTCTGTTCTCTTGAGTCTCTTACTTACAAAAACATCGTCTGTTCTTTCATTTTGTTCTATATATAATTCTACCATTGACAACATTTAGGTGCCATTATATTTTAATTGTAAGAAAATGACAGCAAACTGAGACAAATTATTATAGTTTCTCCGATTGAATCTAAAGTCAATTAATGGTCCCATATTAAAAATGCTAAATAAGCTCTCATTAAATATTAAATAACTTTGACCCTCCCTGCCTCCCTGCCTCCCTCCCCCCCCTTTCATAGTGCTGAAATATTATAGATTATTTTTTGTTTCTTATCGATAAAATGGTTCAATACAATGATAAACATCTTCGGTCTCGTCTTATTCATTTTCAACTACTTCGCCTACGATTGTTCTGTTAGAGGACTCCTGTAGCGTGCCCTCAGTCTGGTTTTAGTCAACATCACTTTTTTTTTTTTTTTTTTTTTTTTTTTTGACCTAAGGATAGCAACATCCTCCTGACATAGCCCACTTAAACCTAAGATAAAATAAAGAAGGTACAGATATTATTGCAGAAGGAAGCCGTGACAATAATGATGCTATCAATTGATAGAAAAATTCATTTGATGTTGCATTGAACTGAACACACAATAATCGACAATTATTCCACGAGAACTCGCGTTGGCCGGATACGTGCAGGCCTTACGTACCTCGTTGGCCATATTATATCTCATACGCCCGTAAGCGGGGGTGGAATGATGCCATAGAATATCAATAATTGATTCTTTCCGAATAAAATAAGAATAATAAATATGAATAAAACAATCGGAGAGAGACTTTAGAGACTTTCACACTCGCGGCATGTCTATATCGATTAAACTTTTGCATTTGCGTCAACGCCAACGAACCAATTGACGAATATTCATTTCTATAAATTAAAAACGCAAGGGGTAACTATGACCTGCATTACCATTGACATTAATGGTGGCACACCTGTTCGTAAATATTTAAAAATTATTTTTCCCTGAGCTAAATTCCACTTTCTCCCTAAGCTATCTTTCACCGACTTTTGCCTCTATTATTGGCGCAGACGGTGTAAAGTCAATTCTGTATATTAACGAGTGCTTAACTTGATATAACGATACAACTTTGCCTTCCATCTCCGACTAGAACAACTCTCACGCTCCAAACTTCCCGTTTGTTTGATATCTTGACATACGCACGCCGACGAATGAACTAATTGTGTTAAAAGTAAACATTAAACTTTCGCCTCTGTTTGTCGCTGACGCAAATGGTATAAAGTCAAATTTGTATTGACTGCCAACTTTCTATAACGATACAACTTCGTCTTCCCGTTTGAAAACGCGCTAATTACCTCCTATCCTATGCATTTGTAAAAGACGCTTGTTCAAAGTGAGGTCCACCAAATTAAAAAGAAATACATTTTTTAAGACCCCAAATGAAAACCAACCTTTGTTTTTCAAAAAAAAAAGTTAAGGGAAAGACAGCTTACCAGATAAAGCTAAACTTTATAGACCATTAATTGCTTTGTTTTATCGATTTTATTTTCAAAGTTCTCTATATTGATCGGTCTATGTTTAAAGGCAGTTTAGCCAAACACGGCATAATTTTTTTCCTTCATAAGAGCACCTTATGTTGATGACACCTTTATTGCAAATTACAAAAACGCGTTGAATTTTGTAAACGCATCCTGTGTAAAAAAAACCTGTGTGTTCCTGTTTTTCGAGTCCGTTTTCATTTTTAAAACATGGTTTAATTAAACATGTTTAGTTAGTTTGACTAGGGCACCATGGGGCACCTAGACAAGTCATCTACTCCTTCTACAGAGGACCTCGTTATCGGCGGCAATTTTGTTTTTGTGTGTGCGTGTTAGTTTTAAAATTAAAGTTACTGACAAAG
>CALNXK010000052.1:535000-575000 GCA_942486035.1 Porites lobata | reverse complement strand
CAGCATTTTGGCATGAGGTAAAAGTCGCGTAGGCTTTCCATCCCCTTTTATTGCTCCGATGTTGAGCACATTTACTTTACTACGTCATTTCCGTCACCATCTGTTGCGATGCACAGCGAACGAAAGCACTATCTCGAAGCCGTAAATTTCGGTCGCCGAAAATGAATTTGAACGCTTTTTTATACCGTTTTCCTACAGTATTTGGTAAATACATAAGAATTCTAGATCAGGTTAGAAAAATCAGGCGATTTCATTCAATTCCATTTGAGTTTCAGGGATTCGAAAATCGGCCCCAAATTTGTTTCCTCCCTTTCCGTATTTTATACTGTAAGCTGATCTTGCGAGCCCTCAGTCTCTTGGTTTGCGGTCTATAGAATGTTTAACGAAACTGTAACGCGATCAAAATAACCCATTTTTTTCAGAGGTTTTCGACTGCTTTTGATGTTCTAACGACAAACACATCTCCTCTGGACCCTGTGCATAAATTTGGCATTCACTCAGTTCTTGTAGAACTTAGAATCAGTATGCGAATAATAAGGTCATCATAGATATACGTTATTTTCCGGCTGGGTCGTCCACAAAATATAGACGGGCCAAGAGACGGGCAAAGTTTGTTGGCTACACCGAGGCTTCGGTACATCCATTTTTTTTGTTTTTGTTGTTGTTTTTTTGGTATATTTTACTATTAGGGTGTGAAGAAAGTCGTTCGTTATACCGAGGACTTCGTTACATAGAGGCTCGTTAGATCGAGGTTCCATTGTATACTATCAGAGGGCCCACCTGCTCCTCTTTGGTGCTAACTGGGCTATGTCAGGTTATTTTCTATATCACTTATTTAATTAATAAGCACAGACCCAACAGCAATATTCTCATGACATATCACCTTTAAACTCACTCAGATGGTATCTGAAATAAAGAAGGTACAAATATTGAAAAAGGGAGTGACAATCATCGTGCTTTCAATAGAAATCCATTCGATGTTGTATTAACTGCACGTTACGCACAATAATCAACAATTATTCCAAAAGTGCTCGCGTTGAATACGGGCCTATGTGCCGCGTTGGCCATAAACATCTCATATTCAGCAAGTGCGGGTAGAATAATTGTTTTATTAAAAACGGCCATAAAACATGATTGATCGATCCTTTCCGAAATTTTTTTTTAAAATAAACCGAGAGAGATATTAGAGACTTTTACACTAGTGCCACATGTCTATATCAATTAAACGTTTTCATTTACTTCAACGCTAACGGACCAATAGCCAGGGACCAGACTCGGCAGTGGGGAAAGGGCGAAACAGAAAAATCTGCGAGCGGAGCCTGGTCCCAGGCTAACGGACCAATTGATGAATACTCATTCTAGAAAAGCGTCACGAATAAGTATGATCTGAATTCCAACATTTAGGGTGGTGCACATCTTACGCCGACGCCGACTTTCAATGGAACCTTTGAGAAGTATTATCAATTTATATGCAATTTTTTAAAAAAAGTTCCAGATGGATCAAATGAAAACCACTGGGACCTGAAAGAATCAAAAAGATGGTTTTAGCCTGCAGCAAGAAAAAGGTCTTTGATTAGTATTCATTGTTAGTAAATATTTTGGCCTACTTCAACAAAGATAAAGAGGTTATTATAAGAGGATCAAGCAACGTGCCTCGTTGGCCCTAAAATAATTCCATGTATCCAGAAAGCGGGAGTGGAATGTTTCTTTTTATTAATAACACCCATAAAATATCGATGATCGATTCTTTCCCAATAAAATAAATAAAATATGAATAAACCGAATTAAGAGACATTAGAGACTTTCACACTAGTGCCACATTGTCTATATCTTCAAAACTTTTGCATTTGCGTAAACGCCATCGGACCAATTGATGAATACTCGTTTCCAGAAAAGCGCCATGAATAGTTATAATCTGCATAGTCATTAACATCAGTTATGGTGGAACAACTGTTCGTAGCTAATTTACTAAAAACATTTGAAAAATTATTTTTCCCTGAGTTAACTTTCACTTCCTCCCTAAGCTAACTTTCACTGACTTTTGCCTCTGTTATTAGCGCAGACGGTGTAAAGTCAATTCTGTTAACTAGTGCTTAACTTGACATAACGATACAACTTTGCCATTCCGTCTTCGACTAAAGCAACTCTCACGCCCCAAATTTCCCGTTTGCCTGATATCTTGACATACTCACGCTGACGCATGAACTAATTGTTAAATGAACATTTAACTTTCGCCTCTATTTGTTAATGACGCAAATGGTATAAAGTCAGTTGTATAAACTGCCAACTTTCTATAACGATACAGCTATCCTATGCATTTGCTAAAGACCCTTGTTTAAAGTAAGGTCCACCACCTTTCTTTCTTTCTTTCTTTCTTTCTTTCTTTCTTTGTCTTCTTTTTTTTTTTCTCATAAAAAAAAGTCAAAGGAAAGACTGCTTAGCAGATAAAGCTGAATCGATTTTATTTTCGAAAATTTTCACCCAGTTGATCGGCCTATGCCCCTTTCACACCAAAGCTTAAACATATAAATTAAAACCTGTTTAGTCAAAGACGGTATAATTTTTTCTTGCCTTCAGAAAAACACTTAAGGTTGATGGCAACTTTATTGCAAATTACAAAACGGATTGAATTTTATTACTGCATCCTGTGTAATTAAAAACCTGTGTTCCTGTTTTTCGTGTCCGTTTTTCATGTTTAAAAACATGGTTTAATTAAACATGTTAAGTCATACGTTTGAATGGGGCACCTGGACAAGTTATCTGCTCCTTCTACAGTCGACTTCGTTACGGCTTTGGCTGAGTTTAATATTGTGACATCAAAAACGTTGCTTTAGATAAATGGAAATAGCAAATTAAACTAGAAATACGTTTTCGCAAAAATCTCGCGAAGCTAACGTGGTCAGCAGTGAGAAAGCCAAAGGGTAAAAATACGATGAAAAAAAAAGAAAATGGAAGTAGCCACGCCGGGATTTGAACCTGCACCCCAACTTCCTCAAGCCAAAAAGTGCGGCCTCTGACCACTACACCAAAATTTCTCTAAAATTAATAGTGTTGAAGTATTTTTCTCTGCCAGTCACACTGTTCGAACCTTGTAGAGCTGTATTTATCATGAATTCAAAGATACATTTGAGGAAGATTAGCTCAAAACGAGCATTTCAAAACCATTTCGCATTATCTCCGTGTTTATTCACTCTCGGGCTTTATATAGGCCGCTCGATTAACGGACTGGTCTCCTTTATCACTGCTCTCGCTTATTAATAAGTTTAGCCTGCGAAAGCATCCATTTCTCATTGCTCTGAGCGAGGAGAAATGGATGCTTTCGCAGGCTAGATGAAGTTTAGGTCACCGTTCTTTCGGTGTTAAAACTCCCACGGCAAGGATTTCCGGCCACTTGTCCAATCGGGCACCGTTGTGTTGGCAGCCCGCTGTTATTTGCCTCAGAGATACTTTGCGATTCGCCTGTTGGCGATTCGCCAACGTACAATATTAAAATAGAAGATGAATAAAATGAGCCCAAGTTGCCTTGTTGCTGTGTTGCCTGAAACCCAAAATGCATGATGACGTCATGTTTAATGGCGTCTTTAGAATTTGTTTATGGCTCGTTGCTGGCAACTGCGGATACCAAACCGATAGAAAGATTTATGAAATCGCAGTTCCCTTGCGATCCTCGCGTGATCCGCGCGCTGCGCCCGCGACAAAATTATAAACTCGCTCCGCCAGAAAAATGAATTGAGTTCCAGATGGGTCACAATGAAAAATAATGAAACCTGAAAGAATCAAAGGGATAGCTTTAAACGATCTCAAAAGAGGGGGATTTCATTAGCATTCGTGAGATGCTTTCATTCTCTTGGCATTTAAGTATATATTTTGGCTTATACATTAACAAAAATTGAGCAAATAATCGCTCAATAGATTTTTTAAACGATAATATTCTCGTTAACCGTCGTTTCATACGACCTCATTGAAAATTTGTAAGACATTAAAAAAGTCTGCCGCCTCATGGTCTGACTTGTGGAAGGTCACGCTGAAGTCGGAAAAGTGTAAGGCTTTACATATTACCAAGACCAATTGTCCTTTAGTTCATCAGTATGTGATAAATGAGAATAATCTGTCGGCTGTTAATAAACATAAGCACTTGGGCATTTGGATTGAATCTTCTTTAAGGTGGGACGCTCATATCAATTGCATTGTTGGTAAGGCAAATCGAGTATTGGATCTAATAAGGAGAACGTTTGGGTCTAAAGATCCTGTGCCAATCAAAACAGCTTTTACCGCTTTAGTTCGTCCTATTCTGGAATATGCCTGCCCAGTGTGGAATCCATATTTGGTTAAACACATACACAGTATTGAATCCACTCAGCGTCGTGCTACTCGACTGATATGTGGATCTCACAATTCTTACACTGAAAGGCTCACTGAACTCAACTGGTCAACATTGGAGCTTAGAAGAAAATACCTTTGCCTGGTTCAACTTTACAAGATTATTCATGGCTATTCTGATATTGATTATACCACATATGTGGATCTGACTGGCCCGACAAGAACTAGAAGAAACCATGACTTTAAAATCAGGCCTAGAGCAGCAAGGACAAACTATTTTAAATTTTCATTTTTTAATCGTTACGTTAATGACTGGAACTCTTTACCAAACTTCGTTATGTCTGCTTCCAGCTACAGCTTGAACTCTTTTAAAACTTTATTTCGTAGTTTATTTAGTTGTTTTTTTTGTTTGTTTTTTTTCTCTTAGTATCACGTGATGTATAGTTATGTATTACTTTTCTATTCATAATTGTTTTATCTTTTCGTTTTGGAGGGCAGTTTTTATATGGGAATTCAGTTTCCCCCTATTGCTTTCCTTTACCTATTGTACTTTTACATATGTATATATTTTTTTATTTTGTACATTGGTAAAAAGAATTATTAAACTTAAACTTAAACTTAAAGGGCTACAATGTGCCAAGTTTTTTTGTGTGGGAAATTTTGGGTTTAAACTGATATCCTGCGAGTAGAGATTCTTTCTGGTCTGGCACGGCTTTTAGCATTTACGAAGTCTTTCGCGTTTTTGTTAGTCGTGATACACGATGTTTGTGTGTCGTTTTTTGATAGGGACGGAGAGACGAGAGGAACTCCACAATCAAACAGTTACTTTTTTAAGGTTTATTTTACTTACTCGCAAGACTGCTGTACATTCTTACTTCTCTTCCATTTCACTTATCTTTAAGGTTAAGCCTTCGCTGCTGCTGTGGTTCACTCCCTCTATCTCCGACTAACTTTTCCCTGAACAATCTCCAAATCTTTCTTTCCAGTTGCTAACTCCTTCTTGCTAACTCCGTTTGTCTTCTCTCTAACTAGCTAACTCTTTCTTCCTTAAGAGTGTTTCAGAACCTTAAAACCCTATTGATCGGATATTTATCGAACTTTCGTTAAATTTCCATATATCTTTAAAATCTGAGAGATTAGTCCTGTGACAGTTGCGTGGACTTAACAATTGGTAAAAGCCATTTGCAGGAGTATTGTATTGAAGTCAGTTTATTTTTTACGTGAGCAGCAAGCAGTGTAACTTACTATGCATTTGACATATACAGAATTGGTTAGTTATTGTCGAAGATATATATATCGTCGAAGATATGTATATCGTATGTGTTGGATACTAAATATTTTGGATTCAGTACTGAGGTAGAATACGCATCAATGAACTGCTACGCGCGCAGAGATATGAATTTTTTGTTCCAAACAGAACATTGTAGAGTCATTGTAATGTCCACCATTTTGAATTTGGGAGTTTTCATTTGAGACTACACCTGCGTTTATGACGTAGCTGACATCAAAAATAGCTAGTTTCAGTCGTCCACAGGAAATAACCAAACCCGTCGGATCCAAAACATCCACTACGGAGAGTGGTTAACATATGCGGAGATAGGAAAGGAGCTGAGATAACTGTATATATCTGAACTACGGGAATATGAAATATCCCTGAGCAAACAAAGAGATATCAACTCGTTAATGACGTAGGGGGTCCAGCAAAAAAAAAAAACGCCAACACAATAGCGATGGCCATCTTAAGCACTTTTCTGTTTCTTCTTGTCCTCTGTTCCTCAGCGTTGGCTGACCGTTCACTTGGATGGGCTTGCTTTTTAAGTTTGATCATGATGATGGAGTAAAGTGCAACCAACAGGACAGCAAGAATGAAAATAAAAATGGTGGAAATTGTAAGGCGGTAAATATCTAAGGCCTTCTTCGGCTTACGCATCCAAGTCTTCATTTCTTCTTCTTTCTTTTTCATTTCTTCTGTGTATTCTGTGTATTACGAATTGCAACATGCATGGCCAAAAAAAGTCATGTGATGCAATACATACAATATATACATTACAGATCATCTTACTTCCAAGGAAAGAAAGATGCCATAACACATTAACTTTGCATAGGGTGAAGTTATATTCGACAAGAATTTCGGTATATTCGCGATGACCCAATAATACAATGGGCATTGTTCGTCTACCAAATGTGTTATTTGTGGTGTCCTACAGGGTTCCATTTTGGACCTCTATTGTTCTTTACTTCTGTTTATGATATTTCTCATGTGTCACAAGGCAACAGGCGGCGGCTCTAAGGGGCCAATATCGCTAAAATGTTCGTCGAATATAACTTCACCATATGCTAATTGTTTTGAGCTTAACACAGGCATATCGTTTTAATGTACAGCTGCACCGTTTAGAGGGTAAGGAGCAATAAATTCAGAAGATTCTTTAACGGAACGACTAACTTATGCAGTAAGGAGCCTTTTGGTCTAGTTTTCTTATGTTCCACAAAGATGAAATCGGTTTATTTTGCAAAGGTAAGGTTCTGAATATTAGGTCTTCGTTGACGAATAGCTTTAGAACAATCATTTTTCAAACGTCAACCTTGTACGCCGACAAGTAACAAATCTCTCAAGACAATTGCGATAGTTACTGCTAAAAATGAGGCAGATAATCGGGTTGATAGCACAGTTTGCGTAAGCCATAAAGGAGGTGACAGTTTTGTATAGAATAAAACTGCAGGAAGACCAAACGAGACTGTCCGATGCGAAATAAAATATTAACTGGTTAGTGAAAAGTGGTATCCAAAAAATAAAAACGCTACAACGATAGCTATGGCCATCTTAAGCACTTTTCGGTTTCTTCTTATCCGTTGTTCCTCAGCGTTGGCTGTCTGTTCACCTGGATTGGCTTGCTTTTTAACCTTGATCAGGATGATGGAGTAAAGTGCAAACAAAAGAACGGCAGGGATGTAAACAAACACCATAGCCTCTGATATGAGGAAAATAGCATATGATCTTTCCGCTTCGAAGACCTCCTTCCACTGAAGCTGGCACATCATTCCTTCTGGGTTTTCAACAAGACTTGAAGCAAACAGATATGGCCCTTCCATCGCCATAGCCAATCCACGTGACAGAAATGGATAACTTACAACGCTTGAGACTGATGAGGGAGGAAGGGAGTGGAACTACAACAGCTCAGAATCCATCCACTGTTATCAGAATCAGGCTCTGAATCGATACAAACGATGAGACATCTACAAGGAAAACGTGTAGCTTGCCCAAGGCCTGACCAAGGGCACCACCAATAAGGCACGAGCCAACGTGCAATTCCGCCAGCCGAACAGGAAGCAGGAATATTGGATAAAACAAGTCTGACATGGCCATGTTCACGATCAATGGGTTAATTGGTTTTCTTAAAGTTGGAGTTTTCCAGACAATTATTCCGATGAGAGAATTTCCCGCCAAAGCAAGAACAGCGATCGGAGTGTAAGCAACTGTTTTCTCAAGTTTTTCTGCTACCGGGTTTATCAGACTGGGGAAGCTTTGGGAACTTGATACACTTGCTGTTGTGTTCATGTTGAACGTTTCTCTATAGGTGTGTATAAGGCTTTAACCTAACGACCAATAATACGTCTGCGTTTGCATACTTAAAGTAAAGCTCAGTAACATACTTCCAAAGAAAGCTCCTTTTCAACAGTGCTTCGCAAATATGGAAGTCGTCTTTAAGCTGACATGATTTTAATACCCATCAGCTTTGCATACACGTATTGAGCAAGAATCTCAGCTGTTTGGGATAAAAGGCCACAAGCGTGACGTTTTTAATTGAAACCAATGATAAAACTAACTAATTAACATCTCTTCAGGAAAGGTGGGGACAAAAATCCGCCACAAATTAGCCATTACTTGCGACAAACTAAAGACGATAAAACTATAAGAGGATGTAGACGGTGGCAGGTCGGAGACTGGGGAGGTGGTGGGAAAAATTTTCAACTAAGCGTCAAAGGGATGTCACTAGTACAGGCTGATAGTAATAGTTGGAGGGGCCGCGCGAAACACATAACAAGTCTTTTATACAGCGCTAAACATGTTCGATCTCCTGATTGGCCAGGGAAACACCGCCTGCACACTGCTGATAAGAAACGGGAAATGCCTCGAAATAAAATGACATTATGATTCCATCTTCTCATCATAATGTTTGCTATAACTTAATCCTTAAAGTGTTCCCTTTAAGACTCCTTTAAAGTGTTCACTTTAGGACTCTTGAAGTGAACACTTTAATACCCATTAAACTGTACACTTTTATGACCCCTTTAAGTCCGGAATAAAAAGGGAATGTACTTTTGAAAGTGCGCACCACATATTATACCCCCTTTCGCCTTCAGTATAAGAGCAATATCATATCATTCTGATCCGCCCTCTTGTATTTACATATTCTGGAATCTGATGTCTACTAAAATATATCCTTTCCGATTCTCTATCACGAAAATGACACAAACTCCATAAAACTGCAACCGTTTTCATAACATTCTGTGTTCTAAAGTAAATATCGAATTTCGATTAATCCGGTGAACGTTTTTATACTGATGTAACAAAGCAAGTTAATAAAGCGAGAGTGCATTGTATGGGCAAGTGTTAGTCAGCAACATTCTCTATACTATTTTCGAATTTGGCTAAATATAAACTTGGCCGGTTCGATAGAAAATATTTGTAAGCAAGAAATAAGAAATATCTATATTGAAATAAGCAATTTTTGAAGCACTGTAAACACACTAAAAATGATACAATACCTGAAAGGACAAGAAAATCCCTTTTCGCGTAATCCATTCAAATATAACTACTAGAAACTGTGCGAACCTCAAAGAAACCGACTCCGGTCCTGAAAATTTGGCTCTTTTTAATTTTTGTCCTTGTTATTTGTTTTTCGTTTTGTGCTGACTAAGTGGCCAGTTAGCTGACTTTTGAGGCGTTTGGGGGTAAGGAGGGGGGGGAGGGTATAGGTAAATTGCTTTGCGTAAGAATATGTTGCCCCACGATAGATTTTTTTCTTTTTCCCTGACATACTGAGAGTCTGCATTCTTTTTTTAATCCCCCCTTTTTTCTCCCTAAATCTTCGGCCCCTAACTTGATGTCAGGAAAAAATTTAGAAATACAAACTTCTCCTTCAGCTTTTAGATCACTTCTCGTTTATGTTGATTAAACATGTACTACAGTTCAAAGCACTCTTCAAACTAATATTCAGTCCCTCTACAATTTGGAGAAATGCAAATGAAATCGTATCGATTCAAAGCGGCCTCTTAATTTGACTATAACTTGTGTTTTATCGACGAGGATGAAAGTGTGGTAAGAAATGCTTAACATGTTATATATCCTAGAAGCAATCAGGCATAATAATATCATGCAAGGACTTCTACCTGGATGAACCAGAAAGGATGTCGAAAAACTGCCTAATTTTTGTTCTACAGGTCGAAATGCTAAACGTGTTATATATCCTGGAAGCGGTCAGGCATGAATAACATGCAAGGACTAGTTCTACCTGGATGAACCAGAGAGGATATGGAACAGCTTTCAATTGTTTTTTTTTTTCGCGTCGAAATGCTAAACGTGTTTTATATCCTAGAAGCGCTCGGGCATAATTATATGCCAGGACTTCTACCTAGATAAACCAGAAAGGACATAGGGCAACTGTCTAATTTATTTTTTTCGGCTATGGGTCGAAATGCTAAACGTGTTATATACCTTGTACCCTCCTTTAGTCGCATAGATATAGTGAATGGTTTGTCAGCACCTCCTCGACTTTCGAAAAATTTGTGTTGCGCCACTATAAAAGTTCCTTTTCCCGGGAACCGCTTAACAAAAATTTTGATAATTCATTCAAAATTGAACCTCATGAAAGTCAGAAGTGCATTTATCGACACAATTATAAACAGACTTCCTCCACAGTGGTTTGAACACGATTTTAATTAAGGGCCGCACCATTAGAAAACTTATGGGGGGGACAGACGAAGTACACCCCCCCCCCCCCATAACTTTTCTAGTGGTCCGTCCCTAAAGTACTTTACGAGCTCTGCGGTAGTTGACCGCAAAAGTGTTAAGATGACAGATACTCAACTGGATGATTACGTCACTTCAAAACAACCAGGCGCGCCGCATTTTTTAACTTCCGGAACGCTGAGGCTTGTAATGTTCACCTGCAAACTCGACTGTTGGCCGTGCATGTTTGGCTCCTGCAGGAGAGCTTTCTTGGAGAATTTTTTTCAGTAAAAATAGGCCCCACTGAAAAGCCATAATTGGTAAAATTTCAGTGTAAACTCATACAGTTATCATGCACGTAGCAATTTCATTCTACTTGATAATTATGAAAATGAATAGAGTGGAAACATGCACGCATAATAAGTGTATGGGGTTATACGGAAATCTTACCCCATAATTTAGCATGTTACCGAACCAAAATAAAACGAAAAATGCAACAATTGAAGAAATCCGCCTGTGGACTGCTCGAAGGTCAATTCGTAAATACCAGGGTACTTCTAGGCTTGTTCGTGCGAAATCGTCTGGGTGTTTGTTTACGTCTGCTCGGCATACTCATGCAGGCGCGTGCAGGAGACATTTTTTCGGCCTTTAAAGTTTGTAAATTTGTTGTTAAATGTTTCTCTTCAGTGATACAAGAAGGTCGAATGAAACTGGTAGAGTAGACTTTAAGGGCTCATTTTGAATTCACTGAAACCTCTTCTCGAAGAAACTCTCCCGCACGAGCCAGACTGATTTTTTTCAGGGGCGGAGAGGAAACAGTCGAGTTTGCAGGTGAACTCTTTCGTGTAAGAAGGTTACGAAGGCAGCACAATACATGCTTGGCTTCTGATTGGGCACAAAAAATATTTTTTTGCCCAATCACAGACAAGCGTTCGAATAAGTCGTGGAACTGGTTCTTTTAGAGTAGCATCCCAGGGGTTCTCTCGCCCCGTTCTTGAACACTTTCCTTTTCTTATTTTTGCATATTATTTCTTTTCGGTTTACATTATCCAAGATCACAGAAAGGAAGGTATACACTGTTTATACTGCACTGATTTGGCTTTCATTATGTTTTCTGCTATTTTTCCATTTCAATAAATGTAGTCAACAACTGCAGAATTCGCCCTTGAAATTAATTCCCTAGGAGCTCTAAGACTCGTCGACTCGCCCTCACTGGGCTTTTTGCAATAATGGAGACGTCAAATTAATAAAATACCGTGACAAAGAGGTCATATTTGCCGCGATATAAGGTACACACACAGGTCATAAATACTAGAGCGAAGCTCATGCCAGTGACTAAACAAATAGAATTTTGTTCACTAAACCTTTGACGTTTTGTATTAATTTGAAATTTATTCGTCTTTCACATCTCAGAATCAGCATGCAAAAGAAGATGTAAGGTCATTATGGCTTAATGCCTAACGCTAAGACAGCTGAAGTCAGAATGTTAAACAACGAGATACACGTCTCTCTAGCTAGTTTTCATACGATTTATACAAAAGCGGATAACTATTATTTATGGTACACGTCTCTAATGCTCTAAGAAATAACCGAAACACGATGCGATTCTAACTTGGTTTGAGCTCAATAGGAATGCAAT
The DNA here is from genome assembly GCA_942486035.1 of Porites lobata. NCBI lineage: Eukaryota > Metazoa > Cnidaria > Anthozoa > Scleractinia > Poritidae > Porites > Porites lobata. The sequence goes on along the minus strand of CALNXK010000052.1, from coordinate 563,091 downwards.
TGAAAGATCCGGAATATCCGTTCGATTGACCTGTTACTCATAGGCGTACGGGAAATTTTTTGCCAGGGGGGGCGGTAAACCATTTGCTCAAAAAAATCTTTCAAGTTACCCAAATTTTTACGAAAGAGTCGAAAAGAAATGAGGGCCATATTACTACAACATAGGCCGTCCTGGCATATGAAGGTGGCTCGATACGTCGCCGTAAACAAACATTTGGAAAAATTGCGACCACAGTTGTATTAAGATGACAATTTCTCATCATCAGGGTTGCAATGACATCGGAGTTGTCATAGCAACGAAATGACTCCATTACCTATTTTGCTTCAGCAATGATTCTCGGCACGGGGAACCTTACAAAATCGTTCACAGGAGCTTTTTTCCTCCAATACGGTCGAGATATTTTGGAAAAAGTTTTTATTATTGAAAATACGGTAAGAAAAGGAAAATCTTGATGTCTGGCCGTTATCTGTAGAAAACGAAGCGCTTTTAACATGCAATTTCACCTCATAGTAGTTTTAATCTTTTTAAAAACATGTGTGAAAGGTCGTGGAGATAGCCCTGCTTGATTGCTAGAATCGAAAGAAGGATTTGATTAGTACGTATCCAGGCACTCTTGTCAGCGGTTTTGCAAACATTTCGGTCTACTTTAACAAATTAGCGAATAATTTTAAACCGGTCGATAGATTTTTTAAAAGAATTAAGATTCTTCTCGTTATACTACTACATGAGAAATTTCTGCAATTTGATTGGCTTAGAGCAGTGGTACGTATAACAATTTTGAAATATCACTCGTGGTATTTATGCCAAATATCACTACAAATCATGCTATTACCTATACTAATTCAAACTGAGAATTCAGTAGTCAGCGACTTCTTCATTTTCATACCCACTGCTAATGCTATCTGCCATACACTGTTCTTCGAGTGGAGATGATTCTAGAAAGTTATGCGAAAGTTTATTCTAATCAATTCACGACTGGAAATAGCCCATTCCAGCTAGTGCAGTGCAGTATAGTGCCCAACCATGAAAAAACTGCAAATATGTAAATTACTCATCACATGCTAGGCGACCGCTGTGATGTAACTGGATTATTACGCCGACTTCAGGTTAATATTCAGGTCTTCAAAATAAATAAATAAACATGGTGACGTCTTTAAAAACTGACTTTGCCCAAATTTTCTCTCGCTGCCCAAAAAATCTGGGTTGCCCAAAATTTGGGGGGGGGCTGCAGCCCCCCTCGCCCCCCCGGCCCGTACGCCTATGCTGTTACTCCAGTTCTAAACTAAGTGGAACAGATATTCCAAATACAGATCAGCTGAGCAGAATATTTGGAATAAAACGGAATACTGACGTCACTTCTTAATGTCATTAAGTTTTACACAATAACAAATTAAAACATGGCGGACTTCGTCGGTGACTATAGGCAACATATAAACGAGGGAAATGAAGCATTCCGTAGAAAATGCTACAGCTGAAACAGGGGAAAAAGTCTTTAAATTGTTCCTCGCACAAACAGCGAAAAATCTACTAATTTCTCACTCGGCGTCAGGGTATACCACAATTTTCTCCCTTGAAGTTGCACTGTCAGGAATCTTCCGATTGCTTCTAACACAAGAGATTTTCCAGAAAATATTCACGTTAAAACGACCTACAGACTCGAATCACTTCACAATTTAATGTCCATGCTACAAAGATGATTATAGTTTCAAAATCCTAAACCTACATCACGTCATTACAATTTATCACTAAGTAACTAGATCAAAAGGAACAAAGTTTACTTTCACAGCGTGACAGTCACGCAGTCCATTTTTCCAACATCCCCTAGTTATTATTCGCAAAAAGAAAGAAAAATGTTTGTTCACGCCATATTTGTAACATGGCACCGGTGCACGTGACTGGGCAGGTGCTCGGGGTGATTCTGGTGATGACAACTAAGGGTAGGCTGAACACTTTAGTATGCCTCTCTGTGTTGAAAGACTTTCTTTGTTGTTATCAACTAACTTCCACCGGTAACTGTTGATTTTTTTTCTAAACGCTTTAGCTGAGTATACTCTATGGCACTTTAGCTCAGACACATCAGTTTTCTTTACAATGTAGGACGACCGTATCTAATTGGCCTCTTCTTTCACCTATGCTCAAGTCCCTCGTCTTGGTTCGTGGTAGAAATATGTCTACCTGCGCTCCTTTACTTAGGTTTCAAAGTTTGCATGTCGATCTGCTAATATCATACCGTTTTCTTTAGATGTCTTGCCGGTTCTGCAGCAAACCATCCAGAAGCTGTTTCAGTGAACAGAATAATAAAACGGCTCTACTGGCTTCGATCGGCGTTTTTCGGCAAAATTATACGTTGCAAATGCGTTCAATACAACATTTTCCATCCTTCCTAGAGTTAGGGTTAGGGCGTGCTCCAGATTACTTTGCAGCCGAAAACATAATTCCCATGCATTTCTTTCGTGATTTCGCTGTTATTTTACATAACATATTAGTTGTTATTGGTCTTCTTCTTTTTTTTTCTTTTAATGAATCTCTTCAGACCCGGCTTTCAGTCTTCAAACGTTAATATTCCGCTGCATCGGCGGCACAGCAACTCACAAGTCTCTTAAGAGCTTGGCGGTAGTTACTGTTAAGAATGAGGCAGATAATCGGGTTAATAGCACAGTTTGCGTAAGCCATAAAGAAGGTGACATTAAAGTATCGATAAAAACTACAAGAAGAAAAAATAAGACTGTCTGGTGCACTGAAATTGTCTATTATCGCGTTACTAAGAAAGGGTATCCAGCAAATGAAAAACACTACCACGATAGCAGTGGCCATCTTAAGCGCGTTTCTGTTTCTTCTTGCCCTCTGTTCCTCAGCGTTGGCTGAGTGTTCACCTGGATGAGCTTGTTTCTTAAGCTTGATCAGGATGATGGAGTAAAGTATCACCAAGAGGACAAACGGAATGTAGAAAAACACGATAGCACATGCTAGGAAGTAATTTGGATATGTGTTTCCTTCGAAGGCTTCCTGCCACAGAAGTTTGCACCTCAATCGTTCTCGGCATTTAACAAGTTTTAAAGCAACAAGATATGGCGAATGAACGGCCATTCCGACGATCCACGTAGCGACAATGAAGAATAGACACAGCTTTCTACTTATGAGAGGGGAACGGAGTGGAACTACAACAGCTACAAATCGATCCACTGTTATCAGAACAAGGCTCTGAATCGATACTAACGAGGAAACGTCTGAAAGAAAAACATGTATTTTGCACAAGGCCTGACCAAGGGTACCACCAATAAGCCACGAGCCAGCGTGACCTTCTGCCAGACGAGCAGGAACCCAGAATATTGGATAGAGCAGGTCGGAAATGGCCATATTTGCGATCAACATATTTATCGGTTTTCTCAAAGTTGGTTTTTTGTAAACAATTAATACGATGAGAGAATTTCCAACCAACGAAACAACAAGGATCAGGCTGAAAGCAACCATGTGCTCAATTTTTAGTGCTTCTTGACTTATCAGACTGGAGCGGCAGCTTCTGAAATTCGATCCCACATTTGCTGTTGTGTTCATGCTTACTGATTCTTCGACAGGTCTGTTTTCTTGAGTCTTTTGCTTACAAAACATCTTCTGTTCTTTGTTCTATATATAATTCTACTATTGACAACATTTAGGCGCCACTATATTTTAATTGTAGGAAGATGACAGCAAACGGAGACAAATTATTATAGTTTCTCCGATTGAATTGCCAATCTACAGTCAATTAATGGTCCCATAGCAAAAATGCTAAATGAGTTCTCATGAAATGACGCATTTATTTATTTACTAATTTATGTCGGTTTACATTATTTGAGATCACCAAGAAGGTCTACACTGTTTTAGCGCATTCTTGTTGTGCCTCTTACATTATGCTTTCTGGTACTCGTTCATTTCAATCAATACAGTCTACTACAGCAGAATTCACCCTTGCAATAACTTAAAACTCGTCGACCCTATCGCAATAATATTCACATAAAATTTGTGTAAAGGGACACCATTAGCCATTTCAGCTGTTCTCAAAAGTACAGCTTTGCTCTTTTTCAGTTAGATAACTAAATTCCTGTTTAGTTTAACAAATTGTCGATTCAGTCGGATCTCAGAGGTTGGTGGAACAACAACTTTAGCAAAATTATTGAGCAAACAATGGCATATTACCAATAACAGAGAAGACAAATAAAATACCGTGATTAAAGAGGTCAAATTTGCCGGGATAAAACATACACACACAAGTCATGATTACTAGAGCAAAGTTAAATCAACTACAAATGGAATTTTGCTTGCTAAATATTTAACGTGTTGATGATAAATTTGGCATTCACTCAGGTCTTGTAAAACTTAGAATCAGTATGCGAATTCTAAGGTCATCATACATATACGTTATTCACCGGCTGGGTCGTCGATAAAATATAGACGGGCCAAAAGACTGGCAAAATTTGTTGGCTACACCGAGGTTTCGGTATATCGAGGTTCTTTTTGGTATTTTTTACTATGATTACTGGTGTAAAGAAAGTCGTTCGTTATACCGAGGATTTCGTTATACAGAAGTTCGTTAGGTTCCACTGTTTACTATCAGAGGGCCCATCTACTCCTCTTTGGTGTTAAAGGGGGCTGTGTCAGGTTATTTTCTATATCACTTATTAATAAGCACAGACCTAACAGCAATATTCTCATGACATATCACCTTTAAACTCACTCAGATGGTACCTGAAATAAAGAAGGTACAAATATTGAAAAAGGGAGTGACAATCATGATGCTTTCAATAGAAATCCATTGGATGTTGTATTTAAGCGTACGTTACGCATAATAATCAACAATTATTCCAAAAGTGCTCGCGTTGAATAGGGGCCTATGTGCCGCGTCGGCCATAAACATCTCATATTCAGCAAGTGCAGGTAGAATAATTGTTTTCTTAAAAACGGCCATAAAATATCATTGATCGATCCTTTCCGAAAACTTTTTTTAAAAATAAACCGAAAGAGATATTAGAGACTTTTACACTAGTGCCACATGTCTATATCAATTAAAATTTTTTCATTTGCTTCAACGCCAACGGACCAATAGCCTGCGACCAGGCTCCGCAGTGGGGAAAGGGTGAAGGAGAAAAATCTGCGAACGGAGCCTGGTCCCAGGCCAACGGACCAGTTGATGAATAGTCATTCCAGAAAAGCGTCACGAATAAGTATGATCTGACTACCAACATTTATGGTGGTGCACATCTGTTCGTAGTTAGTGTACTAAAAGCATCTGAAAAATTATTTTTTTGTCCATAAGCTAACGTTCCCCTTCTCTCTATGCTCTATTTAAGAAAAGCACAGATCGTGTTCTGTTATTAATTTCTGCTTAACTAGCTATAATGAACGATACTTAATACTTCGTCTTTCCGTGAGCGAAGCGAGCAGCTCTTAGGCCCAAAACTTTCCAATGCTTTATATCTTAACATACACACGGTGACGCATGAACTAATTGTTAAATAAATATTTATTATACGTCTTTCCTCTAATTAGTTTTGTAAATGACGAGATGGTATAAAGTTATATTTGTATTACCTGCTAACTTTAATTTCTATAACAATAAAACTTCATCTTCCGGTTTGGAAACGTGCTAATTAATTACCTCCTATCCTATGCATTTGTAAAAGACACTAATTGTCTTGTTTAAAGTAAGGTCCAGGTCTGTAAGAGCCAGAGCAACTCAAACGGCCAACATTCTAATTTTCAAAACAAGTTAAAGGGAAGACAGCTAACTTAGCGGATAAAGCTAAACTTCGAAGGCTGATAATTTGCCTTTCAATTTTGTGTACACCATAAAATAATATAGTATACATGACCATTTAGTTGCTTTGTTTCATCGATTTCATGTTCGAGGTTTTTCATGCCTTATTCACAACAAAGCTTAAACATGTTTAAAAGCGAATTAGTTGGACAGGGTTTAAAACTTTATTCCTTGATACAATTCTTAGGTTGTTGATGAGAAATTTAATGGAAATTACAATGCTCGTTGAAATATATTAGAGTCCTGTCAGTGTACCTGAAAATAAAAGATACCACTCAACTGTCGCTGAGTTTAATATTGTGACAAAATCGTTGCTTTACTGTCTAATGGCGCCGACTTTCAATGGAGCCTTTGAGGAATATTATCAATTTATATGCGAATTAAAAAAAAAAGTTCCAGATGGATCAAATGAGAACCACTGGGACCTGAAAGAATCAAAGAGATGGTTTTAGCCTGCAGCAAGAAAGAGGTCTTTGATTAGTATTCACTGTTAGTAAATATTTTGGCCTACTTCAACAAAGATAAAGAGGTGAAGAGGATCAAGCAACGTGCTTCGTTGGCCATAAAATAATTCCATATCCAGAAAGCGGGATTGGAATGATTGTTTTATTAAAAACACCCATAAAATATCAATGATCTATTCTTTCCCAATAAAATGTGAATAAACCGAAAGAGGCATTTAGACTTTCACACTAGTGCCACATTGTCTATATCTTGAAAACTTTTGCATTTGCGTAAACACCATCGGGCCAATTCATGAATACTCATTTCTAGAAAAGAGCCACGAATAGTTATTATCTGCATGATCATTAACATCAGATATGGTGGTACACGTGTTCATAGCTAATTTACTAAAAACATCTGAAAAATTATTTTCCCTGAGCTAACTTTCACTTTCTCCCTAAGCTAACTTTCACTGGCTTTTGCCTCTGTTATTGCCGCAGACGGTGTAAAGTCAATTCTGTATTAACTAGTGCTTAACTTGGTATAACGATACAACTTTCCCATTCCGTCTTCGAATAGAGCAACTCTCACGCCCCAAATTTGCCGTTTGCCTGATATCTTGATATACTCACGCTGACGCATGAACTAATTGTTAAATAAACATTTAACTTTTGCCTATATATAAACTGCTAACTTTCTATAATGATACAGCTATCCTATGCATTTGTAAAAGACCCTTGTTTAAAGTAAGGTTTCTTTGTCTTCTTTTTTTTTTTCTCATAAAAAAAGTTAAAGGAAAGACTGCTTAGTAGATAAAGCTGAATTGAACTGTTTTATCGATTTTATTTTCGAAAGTTTTCACCCAGCTGATCGGCCTATGCCCCATTCACACCAAAGCTTAAACATATAAATTAAAAGTTGTTTAGTCAAAGACAGCATAATTTTTTCTTGCCTACATAAAAGCACTTTAGGTTGATGGCAACTTTATTGCAAATTACAAAACGGGTTGAATTTTATTACTGCATCCTGTGTAATTAAAAACCTGTGTTCCTGTTTTTCGTGTCCGTTTTACATGTTTAAAAACATGGTTTAATTAAACATGTTAAGTCATACGTTTGAATGGGGCACCTGGACAAGTCATCTGCTCCTTCTACAGTCGACTTCGTTACTGCTTTGTTTAAAAGTTACTGAAAATAATGCCACTCAATCGTCGCTGAGTTTAATATTGTGACATAAAAACGTTGCTTTAGTCTGTAATGATGCCTACTTTAATGAAACCTTTTATCAATATATATTGTCAATATAAATTCAAATAGCAAATTAAACTAGAAATATGTTTTCGCAAAAATCTCGCGAAGCTAACATGGTCAGTAGTGAGAAAGCCAAAGGTTAAAAATGCGATGAAAAAAGTATGGAAGTAGCCACCCCGGGATTAGAACCTGCACCCCAACAGTTCCTCCGGCCGAAAAGTGCGGCCTCTGACCACTGGGCCATGCGACCACTACACCAAAATTATAAGTGTTGAAGTATTTTTCTCTGCCATTCACACTGTTCGAACCTTGTAGAGCTGTATTTATCATGAATTCAAAGATACATTTGAGGAAGAGTAGCTCAAAACGAGTATTTCAAAACCATTTCACATTATCTCCTTGTTTATTCACTCTCGGGCTTTGTATAGACCGCTCGATTAACGGAATGGTCTCCTTTATCGCTGCTCTCGCTTATTAATAAGTTTAGCCTGCGAAAGCATCCGTTTCTCCTTGCTCTTCGGCGCTGGGGACGTTTCGCGAAACGTCCCCAGCAGCGAAGAGCGAGAAGAAACGGATGCTTTTTCGCAGGCTAGCTGAAGTTCAGGTCACCGTTCTTTTGGTGTTAAGACTCCCACGGCAAGGATTTCCGGCCACTTGTCCAACCGGGCACTGTTGTGTTGGCAGCCCGCTGTTATTTGCCACAGAAATACTTTGCGATTCGCAAACGTACAATAAACAGAGGATGAATAAAATGAGCCCAAGTCGCCGGCGTTGTTGCCTGGAAATCCAAAACGCACGATCACGTCATGTTTAATGGCGTCTTTAGAATTTGTTTATGGCTTGTTGCTAGGCAACTGCAGACACCAAACCGATAGAAAGATTTATGACAAAAGCGAAATCGCAGTTGTCTTGCGATCCTCGCATGATCCGCGCGCTGCGCGCGCGACAAAATTATAAACTCGCTCCGCCAGAAAAATTAATTGAGTTCCAGATGGGTCACAATGAAAACTAATGAAACCTGAAAGAATCAAAGGGATAGTTTTAAACGATCTAAAAAAGAGGGATTTCATTAGCATTCGTGAGATGCTGTTGTTCGCATTTAAGTTTATATTTGGCTCATACATTAACCAAAAATTGAGCAAATAATTCTGAAACCGTTTAATGGATTTTTTAAAAGATGATATTCTCGTTAACCGTTGTTTTATACGACCTTATTGAAAATTCGTAAGACAATAAAATAAGGGCTACAATGCGCTTATCTTTTGTGTGGGAAATTTTGGGTTTTAAATATCCTGCGAGTAGAGATTCTTTCTGGTTTGGCACGGCTTTTAGCATTTACGAAGTCTTTCGCGTTTTCGTTAGTCGTGATAGACGATCTTTGTGTGTCGTTTATTGATGGGGACGGCAAGACGAGAGCAACTCCACAATCAACCAGTTATATTTTAAAGGTTTATTTTACTTAATCGCAGGGCGGTTGTCCATTCTTACTTCTCTTCCAATTCACTTAATCTTTAAGGTTAATCCTTCGCTGCTGCTTTAGTTCACTCCCTCTCTCTATCTCTAACTTTTCCTTCAACAATCTCCAAATCTTTCTTTCCAGTTGCTAACTCCTCCTTGCTAACTCCGTTTGTCTTCTCTCTAACTAACTAACTCTTTCTTCCTTAAGAGTGTTCTAGAACCTTAAAAGCCCATTGATCGGATATTTATGGAATCTTCATTAACTTCCCATTTATGTTTAAATTCGGGAAGATTAGTCCTGTGACAGTCGCGTGGACTTTACAATTGGTAAAAGCCATTAACCAGGAGTATTGTCTTTAAGTTTTATTTTTACTTGAGCAGCAAGCAGTATAACTTACCATGAAAGTGAAGAATGATCATCGCAGTAAATTTTCCAATTTAAGCAATTGGAAAGAAGAAGCCTGAAAAAATCAGGGCTTCAACGGGATTCGAACCCGTGACCTCCCCGTTACCGGTGCGTTGCTCTACCAACTGAGCTATGAAGCCACACATTAGGAGCGAGGTCAATTTATTGAGTTCATATCTCCCGTGAGGAGTTAAATGATGTGAAGTATATATGAAATAATTCATTCTTGAACTGCGGTAGTAGATGAAAGTGAAGAATAATCATCGCAGTAAATTTTCCAATTTTCCAATTTTCCAATTTCCGCAGTTCAAAAATGAATTATTTCATATATACTTCATAACTTACTATGCTTTTGACATATACAGAATTGCTTACTTATAGTCGAAGATGAAGTAAAATGACTAGCATTACCGATAGCAAGATATATATATCGTATGTGTTTGATATAAGTATTGTTGATTCAGCACTGAGATAGAATACACATCAATGAACTGCTACGCGCGTAGAAATATGAATTTTGTCCTTTACAAAGAGTTTTTGAATCCCTGTCGTTTGAAACGGTTACAATTTACTTTTCGTTTGTTCCACAAGTTTTCAACTCAAGATAAAGGAATTCACGTCTTCATATCCAAAGGGAACAACCTTCCAACAATTGCTCAATGCAAATTTAAAAACGTTTTTTATAGTCACACTAGGAGTTACGTTTCTTTAAATTATTATAATGCGGGTGATAGTCAGGATTCCTCAATTTACATCGCTATGTACTCATTATAAATTCATTTCTGTATTTCACAATTTCAAACCTAAAACAATAAATGTGGTTTGGAAAGAATTCATTTCCAGGCCAACTACTGTGGTCGAACTTGATTTACATTTTCTATTTTTTTTTCCTTTTCTTTCTTTCTGTCCTCTTTCTTTTGGCTGTAAATAGAGGGCCCCGTCCACACATATTTCGATGTGTTTAGGCCTTCCGTCCACTAACTTACGCTGGGCCTTTTCATTGAGAAGTTATATTATCGACTTAACAACTTTCTCGAATAGATCAAAGGAATGCCTAACATATCGTATCATAGACACTATCAAAACGGTCAAAAATGCATCAAAATGAAAACGATGACGTCATATGTACTATGTAGGTTGCAAAATATCGGAGGCTCTTGTAGCATGCGCATAGAGTCCCTCTGGCTAAGACGAAGAGACTTAAGAACACATTTATATATAGCAACTGTAATTAAATTTTTAGCTACATATGTGTACATTTTTTTTATATTTTTCTCATATTTTTTTTAGATTTTATTATTGTAACGATTAATCTAATTCAGCTTTTGGCTGCGATTTTAATCAGAATAAACTATCTATCTACCTATCTATCTATCTATCTTACGTCACAACATGCAATTCTATCGTTTTGAAACGTTAAGTGTGGATAGTCGAAAACTCATCAAAACGGTAGCGTGGACGTAAATCGATCGATGCATTTTTGATGTTAAAGAAAACGCATTAGTTTGACCAATGGGAATGTCATTTAAAATAAATCCTGTGAAAGGATATTTCTATAATATCACCTTACTCCTCCCTCCTATGGAGGGCTCCTAAAGTCGATCGAGTATTGCAATAGCATAAAGTTTATTACAGCTACTATGAGACCACGTCCACACGAATCCATGTATGCTGGACTAACTGCGTCTACATGACTTCAGTGTGGCGTATCCGCCGTTTGGATTCACCTATCCACACAAATACGCTACTGGCGATTTACACTCATTTTCTAATTACTAGTTAGTAAGCATGTACAAACAGAGCCTGCGATGTGATTTCGCGACATTTCTGAATGTTGTTGTAGCTTTATCGAGCACAATGGCCAGTCCTGCCTCTACGTTGTCTCACCAGGCACTTGTTCACGTTAGACGAACCTAAAATCGACTTTGACAAGGTTCCGACCTTCGTCTCGAACTTAAAGATTTCATAATCAGAATGAGATTAAGTCTTCGATCTTTTGAAATGGCTTATTGTTGTCGTCAAATTAGCACAACGCATGCGATAAGAATGGCGATCAGAGCAAGCAAAGGTGCAAAGTTGTAGAGTCATTGTAATGTCCACCATTTTGAATTCGAGAGTTTTCATTTGAGACTACTCTCGCATTCATGACGTAGTTGACATAAAAAATACCCATTTTCAGTCGTCCACACGAAATAACCAAACCCGTCGGATCCAAAAAAATCCACTTCGTAGAGGGGTTTCACAATATGCGGTTCACTGGTTTCGTAGAAAAAAAAAATACGCGGTTTCGAAAGTATCCGTATTTGTGTGGACGGGACCTTTGTATACAGACGGCCGTTTCGCTTTTAGGCTTTTATTGCAATAAAAAACCGGAGCACTCGCAGTTATACGTCTCTTGTCTACAGTTAAACCTGCCCAGTTCTAGACTAATTCAGAAATCCCTTAAGAGCTCTGCGATGATTGCTGCTAAAAAAGGAGCAAGTGATTGGGTTGATCACACAACATGCGGAGATAAAAATGGAGCTGAGATAAGTGTATATATCTGAACTACAGGAACATATCATACCCGTGAGCAAACAAAGAGATATCAACTCGTTAATGACGTAGGGGGTCCCGCAAAAAAAAAACAACACAAAAGCGATAGCCATCTTATTAAGCACGTTTCTGTTTCTTCTTGTGCTCTGTTCCTCGGCGTTGGCTGACTGTTCACCTGGATGGACTTGCTTTTTAAGCTTGATCATGATGATGGAGTAAAGTGCAACCAGCTGGACAGTAGGGATGAAAATAAAAATGGTGGAAATTGCAAGGCGGTAAATATCTAAGGCCTTCTTCGGCTTACGCATCCACATCTTAATTTCTTCTTCTTTCTTTTTCATTTCTTCTGTGTATTCAGTGTATTACGAAAGCAAAATCCACAGCCAAAAAAAAGTCATGTGATGCAATACATACATTACAGATCATCTTTCTTCCAAGGAAAGAAAGATGCCATAACACATTGACTTTGCATAGGGTGAAGTTATATTCGACAAGAATTTCAGTATATTTGCGATGACCATTAATACAATGGGCATTGTTCGTCTACCAAATGAGTTAATTGTGGTGTCCTACAAGGTTCCATTTTGGACCTCTATTGTTGTTTACTTCTGTTAATGATATTTCTCATGTGTCACAAGGGAACAGGAGGCGACTCTCAAGGGACAGTATCACTAAAACGCTTGTCGAATATAACTTCACCATATGCTAATTTAATTCGTTACGAGCTTAACACAGACATCGTTTGTACAGCTATACCGTTTCGAGAGTAAGGAGCACTGAATAAATTCAGACGATCCTTTAAAGGAGCGTCTAAATTTCTTCTTGTCCCTAAATATGAACTTGTTATATTTTGCAGGTGAAGTTCTGGATATTCGGTTTTCGTTGACGAATAGCTTTATAGAACTATCAGTTTTCAAACGTCAACCTTGTACGCCGACATGTAACAAATCTCTTAAGACCACAGCGATAGTTACTGCTAAAAATGAGGCAGATAATCGGGTTGATAGCACAGTTTGCGTAAGCCATGAAGGTGACAGTTTTGTATAGAGTAAACCTGCAGGACGACCAAACGGGACTGTCCGATGCGAAATAGAATATTAACTGGTTACTGAAAAATGGTATCCAGTAAATAAAAAACGCCAAAACGATAGCTATGGCCATCTTAAGCACTTTTCTGTTTCTTCTTATCCGTTGTTGGCTGACTGTTCACCTGGATGGGATTGCTTTTTAAGTTTGATCAGGATGATGGAGTAAAGTGCAACCAAAAGAACGGCAGGAAACACCATAGCCTCTGATATGAGGAAAATAGCATATGAGCTTTCCGCTCCGAAGGCCTCCTTCAACTGACGCTGGCACATCATTCCTTCTGGGTTTTCAACAAGACTTGAAGCAAACAGATATGGCCCTTCCATCGCCATAGCCAATCCAAGTGACAGAAATGGACAACTTACAACGCTTGAGACTGATGAGGGAGGAACGGAGTGGAACTACAGCAGCTCCGAATCGATCCACTGTTATAAGAATCAGGCTCTGAATCGATACTAACGATGAGACATCTGCGAGGAAAACGTGTAGCTTGCCCAAGGCCTGACCAGGGGCACCACCAATAAGGCACGAGCCAACGTGCAATTCCGCCTGTCGAACAGGAAACAGTGAGGACTATTGGATAAAGCAAATCTGACATGGCCATGTTCACGATCAATGGGTTAATTTGTTTTCTTAAAGTTGGAGTTTTGCAGGCAATGATTCCGATGAGAGAATTTCCGGGCAAAGCAAGAACAGCGATCAGACTATAAGCAACTGTTTTTCCAAGTTTTTCTGCTTACCGAATTTATCAGACTGGGGAAGCTTTGGGAACTTGATACACTTGCTGTTGTGTTAATGTGAAACGTTTCTCTGCGGGTGAGTATAAGGGCTCTAACCTTACGACCAATTATACGTCTGCGTTTGCATACTTGAAGTAAAGCTTAGTAACATGCTTCCAAAAAAAGCTGTTTTTAAACAAATCTTCGCAAAATATAGAAGTCGTCTTTAAGCTGACATGATTTTGAAACCCATCAGCTTTGCATACCCTTATTGACTGCATTTACGATTTCATATTTGCGCCATTGATTAGATGTGTCGTCAATATGGCTGGTTGTTTGCCAAGTTCTTTGTTTTCTGTGATTTTATAGTCCCAATGATTTTTTCAATAAAACCGCAAAAATGAGCGAGACCATGATGAAGATCTTGACCAAACAAGCCAGGTTGATACAATGGGGCCATTTATACGAGGAAAAATAAGATTCGAACTGTACCATTTATACGAGCATGTCTTATCTAATAAGACGCGTCTTAGCTAAGCCGCGTCTTATTTTAGACGAAATGTGCCGTTTATACGGAAAGTTCGCGTCTTATTTAAGACGCGTCTTACGTAAGGTGTCTTATTTTTGCTCGTATAAATGGCCCTATTATGTAATTATGTTACTTTATACTAACGTCTTTTCTCAGAGTTGCAGCCACATGTTCCTCCCATTTTGTTCTTCCGCGATAAAGCGAACAATTCCATGCTCAGGTAGCACATCAGGACACAGCATTTCCTTCATCTATCCCACTGCTGACAAAAGGATAATCCCTTTGGACGAATTATCCGTCGGACGACTGGTTCGTCTCTGGGTATCGCCGCCAGGTATCCAGCAAATGAAAAACATAACAACGATAGCAATGGCCATCATTACTGAGCACTTCTCTATTTCGTCTTGTGCGCTGTTCTTTAGTGCTGGTTGATCTCTCACCTAGATGACCTTGCAAAAGCGAATAGATCTAGATAGTAACAAGCTGGAGCGATGGGGTGATATGCCGGTACCATCCTCGATGGGTATGGTAGTTAAATTTTCCTTGACCTATTTTGCCAATCAAACATCGACTCCTTATAAATCGATATTTTCTAGTTTAGAATGGCTTTCTTTTCTATAAAGAACTTCATCGAACACTTTTCCTTGACTTATTTGCTCAAAAAAAAAAATTGTCAAGTTAACCCTCGGACGTACAAGGGGGCTGATGGTTGCCACCCTCCCTCCTCCTCTTGAGGTTTTTTGAGTTTTTTCCTAGAGGATAAAACATCAGCACCTGACGTTTTCAGTAGTTGTTCGTTTGTTCCTCGCGCGCATTTTGAGAGAAGTTCAGTGATGGTCAGTTTCTACGGTTACGAGATATGACGTCATAAGTAGCAGGATATCAAGCCATTTTTGAGTGAAAAAACATGTCAGTTTTTAACTTCTTTTAACAATAAAAGTAAATCTTGTGCCTAAAATCATGCAAAGTGCTTATTTATGTGTTATTTTTCATGTCAAGCACCAAAAATTAACACTTCTCGCATTTTTAACCTGATTTCTAATTCTTGGTAAAGTCCCGAAACAGGTGGCAGCCAAGATGGTGACTATTGTTGCTAATATTACAGACCTCTAGCAGCGCCACCACCCGTAAAATATACCTCATCTTGTTAAGAAGATCACAGGCTTAAGTTTCCACGGAAGCCAAAATTACTTCGAAATACTTCAACATATCAAAAACTCTGGGGAGGGGTTCCATCTATTCCGCCTGCCCCCCTACCCTCCCTTGTACCACGGTGGGGGTATGAATTTGGGTGTACGTCCGAGGCTTAAAAATTTCCTTTTCCGACCAAAACCATGGGTTATGACCCCTAGAAAAATTTCAATGAGACGATTCAAACATATCGTTATTTTGCTTGGCTAGGAAAGCTTGTTTATCAACAAAGCATAACCGAACACTTTGCCTTCACCCGTTTGGCCAAAGAGGAAACAATTTAAAAATTGTTCAATTTTTGACCCAAACCATTCAACAATCGATATTTTTGAAGCAAAAAATGACTTTTTTTCTACAGTGTGTGTGTAGAATATTTCCCAACAATATTATAATATTTCTTCACCTGTTGTGCTAAAAAAGAAACCATTTTTGAATTAAAATCATAGGTTAGCCCGAACTTTTTCTCGTTTGTGTGTTTTGGGCAAAACAAGCCAGAAAAGATCGTTTTTTGATATACTGAATAGAAAAGAATGCTTTTTAGAGCACAAAAAGGGAAGTTTCAAAAAAGTCCAGAAATCGAAATTTGCCAAAGGGTTAGTCCCTGGCTTTGTCAAAAAAATCGTTCTTTTTCTCATTTGTGTTTTCTGGGCAAAACAAGCCAGAAAAATCGTTCTTCGACATTCCGGATATAAAAGAATGGTTTTTAGACCAGAAAAGTGAAGATTTAAAAAAGTCCAAAAAATCGAACTTTCCAACAGTCAAGATTTTAAAGAGGAATTACAAGGAACCAACTTTTAACTCGTGCATTTATTCGATGTTCGCCTTATATCTTCTTATTTTTCTAGTCTTTATAATATTTATTTACAGTAAGCGAAAAAATTTAAAAAATAACAATACTCTTGGCCATTTTACGCTCTTTATTAATGTATCAATTAAAATACTTGAGATTACGAAAAAAATTACTTAATAATGCTCGCAGCGGAAACGAAACACCATAACGTTAGTTAATGTAACTAGGAAAAGGACGCATTTACTTAAAACTCAAATATTCATAATTTTCACGTAGACTAGAAGTCGCTTTTTATATCCCCCCCCAAGATTTTGCATAACAATTGCCTTCAATTTCTATTGGGACGTCTATGATACCCATGAGAAATTGGAAACAATGGTTATGCAACCTCTTTTTTTGGGGGAGAACAAGGTGCATTGTGGTCTCGATGAAAATGGTCAATACGTCACTTTTACATTTCCCATAGTGCACCATATTTGCCCCCCAAAATTTTACATAAGTATGGTTTTCAATTTCTCTTGGGACGCCTGTAATACCCAGGAGAATTGAGAAACAAAGGTTATGCAAAATTTTGGGGGGCAAATATGGTGCACTATGTGAAATGCGGAAGTGACGTATTGCGCTTAGATAACTAAAGCCAACTTCAATTCGAGTGGAACTAATTAGTACTAATGTGTGCCTATTTATGTCAGGGTGGTTTGTTCTCGCTACTTGGAAAAGCTGTGACAGTACATGTTAAGCCGGCGACTTCGACCTTAACAAGTGCACCACGACCTCTCTCATATGAACTACCTAAAACTTTTAACTATTACTCAGCAAAACTTAATAACTGAAACGGTCAGAATATCCTCTATCCTCTTTTTAAAGTAATCCTAATTATGAAAAATAACTATCTTTAATTTGACTTCACGTAAACAAAATTGCAGCAACTTCTTATCTTTCAAACACAACTACATTGTCGTTCTTGCACTTAAGTGCTATTAGAGACTTTTAGATTCTAGGACGAGAACGACTACTAATACGAGATTTGACTTAAAGTTTTTTTCGCGTATTTTCAAAGAATAGACTCCCAGGAAAGCTTCTTTGTACTTTTTTGATTAGGAAAGATAGTACTGTTATCTATATTGATGGAGGTTAAGCCCTCTCTCGATCAAAAAATGATCAGACTTCTAACATTTGATAACTCATTTCCGCCATTACGACATTCTCGCTAAAACCCGTAGTAGCATGACGATGGCTATCACGTTTTCCCGCCAAAATGACGCTGCCTCACGGGCGAGCACTACTTAGTATTAGGGAACTTAAGCAGAGACGTTTTTGAACGACGCACGTCAACCGGAACTGGACTCTTTGCATTCTTAGGCAGCTGTTATCCCCAAATTTTCAGATGAATTGCCCCTATGCGAGTAAAGAAGCTGGAAGATATACGCTTAGTAGCGTCAAGGCATAGTGAGAGGAAAAGTGCCTCACTTCCGGTTGACGTTCGTCGCTCAAAAACGTCTTTGCTTAAGTTCCCTATTAAATCTCGTCCTCGTAGTCGTACTCGTCTTAGAATCTAAAGCTCTTCATTGAAAGATCTAAACCCGGTCTTCACTTCCTCAGTTACACCGTTCCTGCATGCACGTGCTACTGCTGAAGAAGGGTTTTATAACCGAAGAAAATCTGCTTTTTAAAGCACTTCTAGTACTTGTTAGTGTGTCAAGCATCACGGACGAAATTTTCGTTTACAGTTAAACCACATTCAAAAGTAATCTACTTAAATTCTGCCGATCATGGAAGTATATAGAATTAACACTACTAATATTAGAGATCTGAAGATTCGAGCTCGTAGACGAGTAGGAGGACGAGACTTGACTTAAAGCGCTTTCCGTGCATTCTCACAAATAGACACCTCGGAAAAGCCTCACTTTACTCTTTTTAAGCCATCTCTCGATCACAAAATGCGACAAAACGTATAAAAGTTGATACGTAGAATGACAATGACTATCATGTTTTCCCGCCAACATGACGCTTTCTGCACACGCGCGCACTTCTTGGTATTGAGAAAATCTCGTACTCGTAGTCGTCCTCGTCTAACAGTTTTTAAGATCTCTTTTTTACTTTAACCAGGCAGGTAGCATTTTATCCCCCTTTTTTCTGGTTTTCATTATCCTTTAAAGTGCTAACGTACTTTCTGCATATGTTAGATTCCACGCACACTTCAGTTCCTTACTAAAACACGAACCCTATATCATTAGATTCTGTAAGTATTGCTGGTTCAACCAGTCTTGAATATTATGTCAACTTTTCGTTTGTAATTTTCTCACGGCTTGCAGGGATGATAATACTATTCCTCTTTCTCCTCATAGAAGTGACAAAGACGAAATAACACCCGAGAACATTCGGGTTCACGCGAGTTCATTAACGTAAGCGTGTTGAAACGCACGACTAGACTCACGCGACATGATAACGTATAACATTACAACGCCACCTCAGTGCAGCCCTGGAGTGGTTTACCTAACACTAAAGACGGAGTATCCGATCTATCAATGCAAGAAACAGTAGCACAGAAAAAAAAAATGGTTACTTACAGAGCTTAAAGTACTGTTCAGTCATGGCCTTACCTACTAAGAGCCATGTGTTTATAAACACCACTAGGTCAAATAGATAAATAATTACATCTTGCGATAATTCAGGCTGAAATGTACTTCCCTCCTGCTCTTTTTGTTAGTAGTCATCTCCTCGTATCATCTGTCGGATTCTAAAAGAAAGCGCAGTGTAGGTTCTGTAAAACACAGTCACTGGTACTTTAAAAGAAACGTGAGCGCAATGGCGTTAACAAGAAAAAATCATAAAAATGTGTTCGCTCCCGTGACCTGCGCCCATTAGTGTCTACAAAGAAAACCGTTTTTATAATAACTGAGCGAATCCTCGCGCCCTGATTGGTCGAGAGCTATGATTTATGAGAATATAGACCACGCAAATGACGTAACATTTTCCAAGAAACTTCGCAGGAAACTAAAAATAAATGTTATTGTAAAAAACAAATCGACCATAATTTTCCAGGGTCTACACTCTTACAGACCATAGAAATCACGCCATAAGATCTTCAAAACTTTGCAGTGAAACCACTCGCATACGGCTCGCGGTTCCATTTGAGTTTTGAACATTTTATGAAGTCATTTCTATGGAAATCTGTAGACCATGGAAAATTGCGGTCGATTTGTTAGTTGTATAAACAAAAAGTTCAGTTTCGAGTAGACTGCTTCACTCCTTCAATAGTGAACTTACGCAACAGGACGGGAGAGGAAAGAAGACGGCAAACCTTGAGTGACAACCGTGACAACGATTTTGTTTGAAATAACTTTCCGCCAAACATCACTTTCCTTTAAACAGATCTTTTTTAAACACAAGAAAACATTAACGCTAAGTGAAGATCACGACAAAACACGCAAGTTATAGCCCTGTCACGTTTGTCACACACAAACATTTTGCCATCCTCTTCTTCCTGCCGTCCTGGCCCCAGTTGTTCAAACGTTGGATAGCGCTATCCACCGGATAAATCACTATCCAGCGGATAGCGTAATTGATTTCCGTAATACTTATCAGCTGGATAGTGATTTATCCGGTGGATAGCGCTATCCAACGTTTGAACCGGGGCCTGTTGCGTAAACTCACTAATATGGCCACCGCGACGTCACGCGGACAAACTCTATAAATATCGATGCGATCAGTTGTAATCAGATTGAGCGTGTGACGTAAGCATAAGACCAGACTTTATGTTATGGGTAGACGTTCTTGGTAACACCGATGCACCATTTTCAAAGTTTTCAAGAAAGAGAAAGAAACCTCTGACAAAGTTAAGATTATATTTATAAAGAGTTTCGTTTATCGTTTATCTCACCTAGATCATAGAAGAGTAGAACGGTTATGAAAGCCGGTAAACAAGTTGAAAACAAAGATGCTGTAGCTTAGGATGAAAACTCCCTGACCGCGCACAATCCTTTGTTTTTTGTTCACAAATTGGGACTGAATAAATTAATGCGAGGCTTCTATTGGTCAGTAAGTCAGTTCAAAATGATAGGAGTCCTATTGAACGTTGTGCACGGTCAGGTCCAAAGAGGCTAAAAAAAAACATAACAAAGGAGTTTCATGGGTTCCATAACCATTCCACTTGAATAACTATCCTTAGATATTGATCGCGTTGTTTCGATCGCGTACTTCCGGTCTGGCCGTGTCGATTTACTGAGTACAGTCAGTCACACAGCACAATCGCGTGATGAAGACCTGCAGCACCTATTCCAAACGTCGCGATCACCCCTCTACATAAAGTTGACAAACCCACCTATCATGTAAACGTGATCAAATTAAAATGAAAGATTATATGGACAGGCGGGTTATCCCACCTAAGCGGGTTACCTCAGCTACCTGGGGTCCCCCACCTCCATGTAAACAGGCCCTAAGTGACTATCGTGAGACAACCGATAAACGAAGTTCTGTTATACACAATAACCACGACGAACATCACTAAGTTTATACATTAGCGGTTGAGTTTAGGTTCCTAAGTTTTAATTTATTCAATTATTTCAGTTACTAACCTTGAGCCTAACGTTCCGGATCCAACCTGTGTGTCTCTCTTTTTACGTTTTGTTTTCTTTTTTCCGCTTTCTATTCCTAAAGGATTTACATACTTTTTATATCGACTCCTGACAACACGCAGGTCTCCACTAAGATTAACTCAAAATTTTATCTTATAAAGTTAGGGTGTTAAATGATTCTATTGTTAGTTTTTCTGACACGGATCACTTGCATACCTGTTTTTTTTTTTTTTTTTTTTTTTTTGTAAGAAATTTTCTTTCTAAGTTAAATTGCTGTCTTATTTATCTTTTATTTATTTTGCAGAGTTTGCAGTGCAGTGACCTGCCTTAGTATATAGTTTAAGTTTTAGTTTGTCATGCTTTATGTTTTTCTTATTTGTGGCTACAATGTGATTTAGGTCACACGTTAACTCAAGGAACGTTATTTCAGTACACGTTAAGTATGAAAAAAAAATATTCAGTGGGTTCCCGGCCTGAGAAAACAGCCGACATTTGGCGACACCACTGTCCACTGGTTTGCTCGCGGACTAACGTCTGAGGAACGAGCGCAGAAATTCCATACTGATGACGAGTCACTACCCACGGCAGATCTGGGTAGTACTTCTGATTGGTTAAAGAACCCCAGATCTGGGGAGGGACACGTCATTAGTACGCAATTTCTGCAGTCATTGCTCAGACGTATTCGCAGGGGAAACCTTTAGTGGCGTAGTGAAGTGCGGCTGTTTTCGCAGACCAGTGGATTCATCCACATCTTGTGACTATATGGATGACTAATTTTCAATTCCTTAAACCAAAAGGAGCATTAAAACAACACAAAACGAATACCTGATGAAATACTTGAGCTGGATGAGGAGGCATTGATCTCTCCGTTTCCTTCAACTGGGGACGGGATCTCATTCATACTGTTATAAGATATCACTTCTCGGTAGATTGTACCTAAGATAAATTATATGGACATAATTCCTTTAACAGGCAATGATTGCACGATAGGATTTACGGTCGTTTCGCCTACGAGTCGTTTCGGCAACGTCCTTTTCGCTGATAACGTAAGCCGTTTCGCTAACGTTAGATCACATCCCTTCCCATTTCTTTCGCCTGATCATGACTCAAAAAACTAGGTATTGTATGCACATGAGCATAAGACTTTTTCGTGTCAAAGAGCTCGCTTCGTTTCGTAAGTACCCTGTGAGCAGAGTCTCCTTCGATCTTCCTAGATAAGTCGGGAAGAGGAATTATCTAGGAAGGTCGAAGGAGACTCTGCTCGCAGGGTATTTCGTAAGTTAAACGACTTAAAACTTTAGCAAAAAGACCGTTAATGAAACGATGCGTCGACGGAACGACCGGTCACCAATGATAAGGATAAACGTGAAACAGGGGGACTGGGATAAGTACGAGTTCGCGTTTATAACACCGCTGTAAAAGTAAGAAAAAGTACGAAATTTACTTGCTGACCAAACGTCAAAATCAATAATAACGGATTTTTAAAAAAATACTTACGTTTCCAGTCATCTACAGTGAGGTCTTTCTCGTCTAAGGAGTGGTCGTATTTATTGGGTATTACCTACGAGAAACAAACAAATAAATACAATCTGATCATTGTGACAAATTCAGGCAAAGATTTTTGTGTCTAGAATTAGAAAACATGAAACTGTAGAGCTTGTATAAAATAACTGTTCAGCCTTTACTGCGCAAGTTATGATAACACAAAATGATACTCTAACAACCTCTAGAAAAACTGCATAAAGTATTTCTTCGAATAATAGCCATCCCTCGATTAATCGCCTCCCTCGAACAATCGCCACCCTTCGATGGAAATATTTAAAATAATCGCCTTCCTCAAATAATCCCCCCAACCCGCGCTCGTCTTGCTATCTTGTCTTCCTTTTAGCCCCTCCCTGTCAAGTTGAAGTGCAACGTGATCCAGCAAAACTGAGCAGTGACGATTCAAGCTCTGAAAGAATCAAGGAACTAAATTTGGAACACTTAAAAAGCCCATGTTCAGTTTAGTTGATGTGATTGTTTTTTGATTTAATGGGAAAATAAAACAAAACATTTCGAGCTCGACTACAGAATAATAGCCGGGTTGATCGTAAGTACGATAAAATGAGCTAACAGACGCCCAGGCACTTATTTAATTTTAGGGTTTCCGGAAGGGGGCGGGCGTGTAATAAATAGGGGGCGTAAAACTGAGATGGACTTATTCTCACAGTTGTCAAAAAAAGGTTAAAAAAAGGTTTAAAGGCTTGTTTATAGTGGAAAGTGCACTTCGCTTATCCAGCTAGTTCACAGGCACTCCACGCAGATATTTTGAAACAAATAATTCAAATACAACATAGCAGGATTAAAAACCCCAACTGGCAGGACGCAACCGGTTGGCTATTTACAAGGGTAGCCGAGGATCTGAACTCGGGACGACCGAGTACAAATCCAGCAAGTGGCCAGAGCGGGACTCGAACCCGGGACCGCCGGATTGCGAGTCCGACGCGCCGACCACTTGGCCACGGTGCCTCCTTGCTCGACAAAACTGATATGCTTTCGGCGTCTAGGTCCTCTGGGGATCCATATCTATCTTTCGAATCTCAAGTTCCTCGTTCAGGGTCATCGTTAGCCTATCCTTATTTTAAACTTGATATTGAACTAGATGTAATAAGCAAACCCTTGTTAATGAAGGGTGAAAAAACTGCATAATTGAATGATTTTGCTTCATTTAGCTATTTGCTAGTATTGTGGAGTAATTAGGGAGCTTTAGCAACGACGACGGCGACGGCAACGAGAACGGCAAAAAACCAATAGGTTTGATTAGCAAAACAACAACTTTACACGTGCATCACACTCTTTTGTACATTTCTTTGCCGTCACTGGACGACTACGACGTGAAAATGCCTCATTTCACGATTAATGGGAACGTAAACAAGCGATTACAAAGTTTCCTTTCTCTTTCTAAGCTTGAGTCCGGTCGCCAAGAAATCAACTCCAAGGAAATTCGCCCACATTTCACATTTGCAGTGAATTGGAATAAACGCGACAAAGTTTGTAAAAACGCGAATTCATTTTAAAAGTGACTTTTTCGCTGCCGTCGCCGTCGTCGATGCTAAAGCTCCCTATTGTCATGGCGGGGGGGGGGGGGGGGGAGCGTCTATCAGACAGGGGGCGATTATAAAAGAGAGGCATCTAATACGCGGCAAACTTAACGTTTATTAGATATGAAGGGGCGTAATTAGATCATTACGGTAAACGATCGTGTATTAAAATCTTAATCCTGGATTTTCGCAGATAGGCCTTTCAGGAAGCAGACCTAAAAAGTATGCAAGCGTTACAACGAAAATAATCAGTACTAAAAGAAATGAAGTAAAAAGAAAAGAAAAATGACGTACTGATTCCACTTCGCTCCTCTCATACCACACGTGTATGTATGGGTGGTGTAGGGCTTCAATCACTGATATCCGCTTGGACCGATCAACAACCAGCATTTTGGACAGTAGATCTCGGCACTCATCAGCTGAAAAAATAAAATATCCACAAGTTGTCGGTGTTACTGTAGTAAAACTGTAATCACACTTAGAAGTGATAAAGTAATCTGGTTGGTTTATCGAACAGATACAAACGCGCGTTGCTTTTGGTTGGATAATCGAACGCTCGGGTGAAAAAACTTCATGCCCGAGAACTTTCTAGAAATCATTCCATACTTCGTTTTGACGTCATAAGGCAACACGATTGGCTAATCGCACGATGCCTTTTCCACATAAGGGGGTTTCTTTGGCAGCAAAACGAAGAGTCCATGTTTTGATCTTTTCATCCATTGGCTGATAAAAGAAAAAACGAACAACTACCGAAACCATTTTTCAAGGTCATGCGAAAATCGGCAACCTGCTTCTTCCCATAGCATACACTCATACATGTGCATGTAAGTATATAATAAGTCGTTCTAACGATAAGTTGACATTTTGAGCCTGATGCACACTGTTCTATAAAACACAATAACACAATGTACTTTTTACCTTTCTGTTTGTTGCCAGGTGGAAATAACTCATCTGGGAAAAGAGCTTCAAAACTAAACCCAGGCTGCTTGGGTCGACTGGAACAGTACATTCGAACCTGCAATGTAACGACCAAGTTAAATAAAATTCTATTCACTGCGAGGGAGTCTCCTTCGCAGACTCTCCTTCGCAGCTGTTTTTAAGCTCGTCACGCAACGCTCCTGGGGACAAGCGTTGTGTGACAAGACTAACCGGCGAGGTAACTTGGAACGCTTTCCAAAAGTCAAAGCTGGCTGGCCAGACCATAGCCGAACCGGCCATTTCGAAAATGAAATCGACTTTTTCCCAGAGTTTTTGATGAAAAACGATTTCTTTGGTGCGTACTATTTAGAATTTGACCGATCTGGCTGGATAGCTTTGATTACAAGTAAAATTCTCATTGAGACGGGGATGTCCTGGCCGGTCAGTTCTGACAAATAAAAAGCGCCCTTTAACTAAAACTTGAAGTGTTAAAAGGAGAAGGGATGGCACCTTAATCAGATACTGTATCCCATACGGACGTTAAGGGGCTACGTCATGAGAATATGACTGTTTTGGGTCAATCGCGAGTTGCTGGCACTTACCATCCACAGCGATAGACGACAGGAAGCAGTTTCAATGCTTAAAAATAGAGAAGTGTGACGTCATGTTACCATGGTAGCACTATTTCTGGATGACAACAAAACCAACGACGACGGCGACGGCAAGGAGAACAGCAAATAATGTTTATATCAACAAACAACAACTTTGCACTTACTTCACGCTATTTTTTACATTTCTTCGCCGTCGTTCCACCACTATGTCTATGAAACTACGAAACTTCCTAATTTCACGAGCCCGCATTATGGAGTAGCTGAACAAAACACAAACATTGTCGCTTTCTTTTTCTAAACTTAGATAACGATAGATACGGTCCCAAAGAAACTTTCGCCAAGATTTGCCAAATTTTAATGAAATTGAATAAGATCGGTGAAGTTTGAAATAGTCCGAATAGACTTTTGAGTGACTTTTTCGGGTTTGTTGTTATCCAAAACTTTTGCTACATTGTACCATGGCAATGTGACGTAACGACTTCTCTTCTCTGTAACAAAACTGGACTATCATTTTGAAAGGAAGCATACATATTATTTGACAATTAGTCGCCGAAGGCGACTAATTGTTTTAGTTTAATTACATTGATGATTATTTGAGAAAATAAAATTATTGATCAATTTCCGACTCCGAAACATCAAAAATCTGGCTGCCATTTTGAAAACTGCTAGCCTTCAATGTTATAATGACCGCGCGGTGATTGTAGCGGGATAAAGCGAAGCTCCTAGCCAATCATAGCGCTCTACTTTCGATAATCATCAATGTAATTATACTAAAGCAGGAGCCCATAACTCGGAGCGTCTAACTTCCATACTGCGCCTATGCAACGGCGTTTTCACAAGTAGGTCTACTTTTAGATAAGCCTTTCCCGTGAATTCCTTTCGAAAAGCCAATCACTAGCAATTGCCTCATCAATGATAAACCTTTAATACGTAACTAGGACTACTCCTTCACATTGAAACACACGTAAGGAATCTTCAGAGGAGTCTTCTGACAGTACTTCAAGCGACAATTTCAGTATTTAGACGGAAACTAGCAGTTCAGAGCAAGATTTGCAAAACCTAGCCAGGACTTGTGCGTCATCGGCAACAACACATAATTCACGCAAAGGGAATTAAATCGAAATCATCTTCGAAATAGCCCACCGTGACAAGGTCCAAGCGAGCTACTAACAGTCTAAACGACGATCAAATGGAGGAATTGGCCTCGTGGAACAGTTATTTTTCGCGGGAAAAGCTTATCTAAAAATAAAATCACTTGTAAAAACGCCGTTGCACGAATTTATGGCAGTTGAACGCTCCGGGTTATGGGCTCCTGACTAAAGCCTTATTAACCCCTTTAAAATCCCATAAGTGACCAACATCAATTTTCTCCTTGCTACATCAATACGTTATCAAAAGAAACGGTTATGAGATTTAACAGAATGGTCAGTTCAGGGAAATGTAGAGAGATCAGTTTGGATAATTTGTAAGTGGATATCGGGGCTTAAAGGGTCAAGTGCAGCCGACGGACGTACATGGAGATGGATTTTAAACCACCTTCAAGGTACATGTAACTACAATAGCTATCACATACAATACAACGGTAAGTACTTGACAAACCATACAATTTTGGAAATAGGCCCCACACGCAAGCAAAGTTACATGTATACTTCGTCTTGCATGTCATGTCGGCATTTTGCACCATGAACTTGGTTATCTTACCGATGGCTGCAACAAGTTTAGGAAGGACTCTGAAGGCGTACCAAGAAGTTCGGTCACTTTATTCCACTGATCAATATCTACCAATGCTGGTTAAGGATAGAGCAATAATGACTGGTATCAAGAGAAAATGATGACAACAATGACACTTTACCAAAAACTAACATATTAACCTGATTGGTACTTATTTTCGTTAATTTTGCTTTTTACGAAAAAAAAAAACAAAGAACCCAAGAAATTAAAGAATATATATTTTTTAATTCTAAACGAAATTTAAACAAGCGAAATGGGCAATTTAAATCACAAAAAACAAGATTATATGAAGAAAAAAACGACATTATACAGGGTATGTATCAACAAATACACACACTATCAACTGGTTTTAGTGGTACGTTTCATTTTCTATATCTTTTGTTGCAAAATAAAGTTATTACACTGAAAACTGAGTTTAATCAAATATGCATTTTTCTTGTTACCGTTAATCTAAAAGTAAGCTTGATAATAATATTATGATTTGCCCAGTGGAAACACCGCATCCCTGGCAATGTGTCCTATAGAACAGAATACCAAACAGTTTTTTCCCCTCTCGCGCTCGCATAAAAACTCACCCTTTCATGAATAAGACACTAGCACCATTTTCACCATAATGTTAGTACCATGCAAGTTAAATGAGATGGCAGATAGCCAACGAGGCGTGTCGACTGGACACTCGAGGAATTATTGATAATTATACTGAACAATGTACTGTATTTGTTACTTACAGTTTATGTTTCTGTTGTTATGAGTATTTTATACAGGCCTAAAGGAAGTCTACCACTTTGCAAAAGGATACGATCAGTCCCTGGAAACATAACAGTGCCTCGGATCATTTCTCCAAGAATGCATCCAATTGACCACACGTCCACATTCTCACTGTAACCCATGCCCAGTATAACCTCAGGTGCTCTGTAATATCGTGTCACGACATATGGAGTCATCATAAACGCTGCACCAGCAGTCCGTGCA
>CALNXK010000052.1:435000-532500 GCA_942486035.1 Porites lobata | reverse complement strand
TACTCCTATTCTCTTACATCAAATGTTTTCTTTGAAATAATTTGTGAAACCTAGACAAGTACAGTTAGCGTCTGTTAAAAGGAAAACGAAATGACAATGCTCTGTCTGGCTCCGTCTGCCACTGTGAAAATTTTTGAGCACCTGGTCGACGTTTTGGTAAACACAAGCATGCCTTCTCATTGGTTGAACAGTGTCGCGTGACCAGTTTGCAGAGTCCCTAAATTTAGGAATAATCCGGACTGAAAACAGCAATATCCTCATGACAATAGCCTTTTTACTAGCCCCTGTGCTTATTTTATGCCAGAGGAGAAAATTTCACCACCACCCCTCCCTCTTTGACATTATGGACTTTAAGAACCAACGACATGGGCGACAACGAGAAGGTAAAAAAAAGCAATAGGTTTAATAAGCAAAACAACAACTTTGCACAAGCACCACACTTTTTTGTAAATTATCTTTCCGTTTTTGCACGACTACGACATGAAAATGCCTTATTTCGTGTTTATGGAGGACGAAATTTTATTTCTCTCTCTGAGCTTGGATATAAAAACAGTCTCTTGAAATTCAGCTTTGGGAGGGTTCGCCTACATTTGACAAAGTAAGTGGGTAGGAATAATGGCGATAAAGACTGAAAGAACGCAAATTCACTTTTTAAGTGACGTTCTTGTTGTTTTCTCATCGTTGAATCTTAAAGTCCCTATTATAAAGTTGCAAAGTTTTGCATAAATGAATTTTTAAGGCAGTACAGTTGAAAAGAATACCCCCACACACAGAGCAACTGCAAAAAAATAAAAAATTAATGCTTGAAAAGGAGGCTTGGTGGTGAAATTTGTGTCTGGCATGATTATGCATAAGGGCCATTGAGTTTAAGTTCTTACTTTAACGCCGCACAACATTTGGTACATCAAGTATGAGAGCCTCTCATGATCCAGGTCCATCTGGATCACTTGTACTAAGCTTGCATCCATCAGTTCTGTCACGAGATAACTGAAATATCCAACGGTTGTGAAATAAGTACAGTCAACAATTGAACACTGCAATCTAAATATCACCCTCGTGGAACCAAACATATGTCAAACTTAGGTTGATACTATTTTTTAACTACCGGTATGTGTTGCTCCAGTCTACCTAGGTATGTATTTACTATGTAGCATGCTACACTACAGTCCAGGCTATGTAAAACATTGATATTATAGCAGCTCAAATTATAACAGTAACTACATGTAGAACTTCAAGATGTATTAATTGTCTTGAAGAAATTCATTTTGCCAGAATACAGGGTTTTCATTAAGAATTCTAGTAGCAGGAGAAATGTGCAATGATAGGCTACAGAACATTAGCCAGAGACTTTTGTGTGGTAAAAGGAGAATTCTCCAATCTCTGATGCCTATAATGAACACCCTGAGAATATGAACTTAAAACAAATAAAACATACTGTAAATTAAAAAAGGAAAAAATAATTCTTCAAACATACCCAAAAAATTCAAGATTTCAGTTGATAATTTTGAGTGTTCGTCTTCTTCTTTAAAACTACTACACATTTAAGGCTGCTCACACCTTTGGCTATGTTTGAAGAACTCTTGCAGAGGAGCTGTTGTATTTCAAAAACAGTACTTACAGGTCCTGAAACTCTTCAAATGATCTGTCGGGTGTGAATACATTAAGAAGGCCAATGATCTGTGCAAGAGAGATTATAATATGGTTTTATTTGCAGCTGACAGAATTGCTTTGAAACTCTGGATCACACATAATTATAACAACAGTGTTTTGACACGTGGTGAATGCTGTGGTTCACTTTTGGGCTTAATGCATCAATCAATTTAGTAAAAATGAAATTAAATGTATTTGAACACATAACATTAATTTGATAAATGTGAAAATAAAATGCTTAAATTAGAATTTGTCAAACTTACATTTTTATGGTTCACCATTTTCAGCAGTACTAGCTCTCTGAATGCTCTCTTGGCATGTGTGACATTTTGAAATGGTCTGCAAAGTTTCTTGATAGCTACCTTCTCATTTGTTACAGTATCCAATGCAGAGCTGCAAAATAAGAGATGTAACATGGTATTACAATGTAGCATTACTATAAATTGAGACCTCAGACTGGTCTCCAGTATAATATAGCCCTTGATTAAGCAAAATTTTCAAATGAATACACAGGTTGACTGTAAAATAAATGAGAAAGTCAGATACCTGGTATAGCCAAGTGCACCATAAAAAATTTTGAGTTCATTGAAATCAGCAAAATATGCATGTTTATTCGCCAGTAGAGCACAAACAAGAAGTCTCTCAGTGATTTTGTTACAAATAGATCCTGGGACTCATCTTAATTAGTTAAATCTACTGTAAACAGGACGTAACCAAATTATCTATAAAAGTCAATGGTTGGAAAAGCAATAGATCAATCAATACCAATCAATAAGTGTTAGTTAATTGGCATCGATTGGTATCAGGCAATCAATGACCGATCGATAATCACACAAATTTGTTCACGAATTATCGATTACCATTGATTGGGGTTCAAAATTTCCCCTGATCAAATGTATTACTTCAATTTATTATATAAACACCAATGAAATACCAGGTGAGCGTTCGTGCAAAAACTTGATATCTTCACATGTGAAAATATCACCGTTGCTGTGGCTACATAATAAATTGTGCCTTTCACACCAAAAAACTATTGAAGTGAAATGGTTTGGTATTTCATTGGTGTTTATATAATAAATAGAACTTTACATGGCTGCTTGGAGATACGAAATTTCTCTTCTCGTGTTGAACAACAAAGAGAAATTTCGTATCTCCGCGCGCCCAAGTAATATCCTCTATGTCTCACCTTTAAAATCCAAATTACTTCATTCGACAATATTTAATTGATTGATTTTCTCATCGATTATCAATGAAAATTAAAAATAGAAAACAAGGTCATTTCACGTTCATGGAAGTTACATTTGCATGAGTGTGGTTAGAGAAAAATTATTAGAACAGATGTTACAGTAAAAATTAAATTCAGGTTAAAAATTTGTAACCTTGGTTGATTCTCAACTTACCTTTTTTTTCTATATCTGAGAAGATAGATTACTTGTAAATAAATTTTATGTTCCTGTAATCATTTTGATTTACAGTTTCTTAGACAATAATAATACTATGGTTAATTCAGTTTAAAAAGATCAGAATAGTCAACTGTTTTGGAAATAAAATTTGGTGATAAAAAAAAAAAACTTGGGGGTGACAATTAATCATGTAGTAACAGTAGTGGTATGTATTTTAGTAAGTTGATGTTTTTATACTAAGCAAATATTGAGGAAGAGAAATGAAAATAATAACTTCTGTAGTTAATTCCCCTGCCAAGCAAACAAGGGAGTTAAAACAGGAAACTGAAATAAAGATACTACCCCTGGAAGCTACAATGTTCATGTATGCTGAGGAATCCAAACAAATTTTTTTATTAATTTTGAAACCCTTTTACAAGACAAAAGGGCAGTTAAGGGCAAAGTGCTTTTTTAAAAGCATTGAATAATATGACCTGATAAATTCCAAAACAATGCAACAACCAGGCGAAGTGTTAATTTAAATAGTGTCCCACCGAATATTATTTTGAGAAGAGTTTAGTTTTGCGTGATTAATTCACTTTTTTTACAGATTACCGAAATATTCTTAAGTATGGGATCTCTCTTGACTACATCAACATGTATGAGTACATATTCTATTTTTTTCTGAAATCAAATCAGGCATATGTTTTAAAAAGGGGGAATAACCTTGAAAACAAAGAAAATCGAAAAACAGAACGTTTCACTTTGTCAGAACAGTTTCGAGGGAAAGGCAACTTACGATCTCGGACGATTCACACAGGAACTGCCCTCTTTGCGATAGTTTAACGAAAGAAAAAAAACCTTACATTCTTTACGATGAATAAGTCACCCTTCTATCAACAAAATAACCGCGAAAGCCCCTAGTATAGGTTAAAAGCCGTCTTCCGACCTGGAAGTAATAAGTGTATCACGCCAAAAAATAATTCACTTTCATGTCGATCTGTTAACAGAAATTAACAATTGATTTCAATCTTTCAATAACAGACTTTACAATGTATTTCGATCGATGGCTTTTAAGCTCAAGATATAACATTTTTATGGACAAAACAATGTTCATCTTTGTAAGCTTACCAAACCATTCCTTGAGCGCCAGAACCAATGATCTGAAGGTTTCGATACCTTTTCAAGACCGTAAAAATGGTATCACCGACTTGAACAGAATAAAACATGTCCATAGTAAAATTCGCAATATTCCTTAATCCACCATCACTCTTCTCTCCCAACACAACCTTATCAAAAGTCCTCCAAAATGAAGTAAATAACTCACAACACTTAAACATCGGCGATATCACTGGCGGCCATAATGATATGTGGCACAGGCTAGGCAACAGCGCATGAGTGGAACCACAGAGACTGGGCACCAGTCCGGCTCCGGGGCCCAGGCCTCCGTTAAGCCCGTGCATTCCCGGTAACTTTTCGGGCACATTACAATTATTCCTCGAGCCCGAATGGGCTGTGAGTCAATAGCCCATGAGGCCGAAGGCAGAATGGGCTTTTGACTCAGAGGCCATGAGGTCGAGAGGAATAATTGTTTTAGTAAAATCCAACTAGTTGGTCAAAAATATCGAGAATAAAAAAATTTTAGCTAGTTAAAGCTAGACTTTAATCCGCCTTTTTTGCCGCCAAAAAGCCTGCGCTTTTCGCTACTAGTGGGCTATAACATATAGCCTAGTAGTAGCTCAACCAACCAGAACGCAGCATTGATAATAGACCACTAGTTGGATTTTACTAAAAATCTATAGTTTGATTTCAGTTTTTAAACTGATATTTTCTGGGGCGTAGCTACCTGTACGCACGGTACGCACGTGCGTACCTGAAACAGTGTCGTGTACACGCAAGATATGAAATGAATAAATAATAACAAATAAAAAGTTAATTCTAAAAAGAAAGCAAAATGTCTAAAGATAATTATTTTAAGAGCACTTTGCCTCAATTCGTTCAACTCTGGCAGTTTGTTTGAAATATACATCTTTTCTACAACTACGGACTTTTTTTCCTCTCCACCCATAAGTCGGTTTCCAGAGACACGAAGTAATTCATTAATGGACCGAATCTTCAATAACATAGATCAGTCTAGTGAAAAGATGGAAGGCGTTTTTACTAGAAATGTGCTCGGATTCCTAACCGTTTACGCACATCGATAAATCCCGGAAGCAGCGACGAAGGCGACGGTGGCATCGACGGCAATGACAACGTCAAACGAAACGAGCCCAATAAGTAAATGGAAAACAACAAATTTTGCACGTTCAGCGCGCTTTTCTTTAAAACCTGTACGAACCAGACGTTGAATTTTCTTTTGCAGCGTTGTTCGGGGACGTAGACACAAAAACCAATTCAATTTCTTCTATGAGTCCGAACTTGGGTGCGCTCCCCAAGACTCCGTTGGGAAGTTGACCTATATTTGCCATTTTAAGACAGTTGAAATAAACGGGAAAAAGTTTTTCAAAAAAAGGGAAAGAAAAAAAAAAAAGAAAAAAAGCGCATTCATTTTGATAGCTAGGGACGTTTTCGTTGCCCTCGCCGTGTAAACTCGTATGATCCAAGGCGGAAAAGTATCGGACAGATTAGACAAATTCACTACACTACAAAACATTGCGAATTTACAAGGCACTGGATTCACTTTAGATCTCGGATTCAAAATCTATCGAGACTTGACCAAATCGGTAACTTTTCAATTCGGATTCCCGTGCTGCATCTGCTTAAATCAAGGATTTTTTTTCCGGTGGGTTGGGAGGGTGGGGGGGAAAGAAAGCGATTTGGAGAATTGGCTTACCGCTAAAAAAAAATATCCTGGCTACCTCCCTGATTTTTATCATATTTTCTGCAACACTTATAAAACCTTGATATTGAATGCAAAAAACAACAGCAGTTCCACATGCCTGTTAATCTTCGGGACTTTCGAGAAACAGCTGCCGGTCCTCAGGACTGTTTCGGCGTTCTGGCACTAACGCGATTACGCACTTTTAGTATATAGATCAGTGAAAGGTACGGTAAAAAGGGCGACAAAAACGAGCAACTTGTTTTGCAACATTGCTACAAAGTGAGCTGAATATCCGCAGCTCCGCATTACCCACTAACTAAACTTGTCTTGGAACAAACCAACTTGTTCTATTTTTTTTTTTTGCAATATCTTCATGTTGCCCATTTTACTAGCCCAATTAACAATGCGGCTTGTTTTGCGGCAAGTGACCTACTCCCTTGTATGGCGTAATTTTCACGTTCTATACGGCTTTCAACAACCTAATTTATTGCATGAAAGATTTGAACGTTGATTGTAAGACGCGCTCTATCGTTTTAAACTCGTCATTGCTGCAATAAGCAAAACAAGTTGCACGTTTTTTAGACTAGTGAACTCGTCGCAACAGGACGGTACGGGAGAGGAAAGAAGACGGCAAACGGGAGAGAAAACGGCAAACCTTGTTTGAAGCGTGACAATAATTTTGTTTGAAGCGATTTTCCGCCAAACTTCAATTTAGTTTGAACAGATTTTTTTTAGAAAGGACCAAAAAACATTGGTGTTATGTGAAGATCACAACAAAACACGCAAGTAATAGCCCTGTCACGCTTGTCACACAAAAGTGTTTTCGTGCCGTCCTGTTGCGTAAACTTAACGGACGTAGACGGTCAACGGTTGACTGAATAACCCGCGGACCGTTCCCTGGCATAGCGTTAGGTTCAGATTTAGATTTAAAAAGAGACTGCGCGCTCTCGACAGGAGAGAGCAGTGAGTGTTTTTAGTGAATGGTTAATTCGTGCTCGCGCATTTTCTTGTTTGTGACGTCACAAAAGGAAGACTTTAGGCCCCAAGACTGGTGTAATAACAATCACTGAAGCTTTCATTTAAAAAAAAGTGAACATTAGAGTTTTTAGAATGGGAAATGCTTGGAGCTCACTAAAAGAGAAGCGAAAGGAGAAAAAGGAATTAAAGAGGTATTTTCATCGCTTTTATTTCAGTATCCTCAACCGTTTGCTTATGTTCCCGGAGTTAACGCTTTCTGCCAATGAAGTCCCCACCCTCATCAAATAAGCGCCACACGACGAACAATCTGGGGACAATTTATCCAAAGCGCAAAACGATGTTCCGGACAAATATCCTCATCTATAGAGACTAAACTAGTACTGATCCATATTTTATTTATCCCTAGGAGAGAGAAAACCTATAGAATTTTAACAGCATCAGCTGAAAGAGAACGCATATCAAAAAGAAAGAAACAACTGGAACAAGAAATCGAACTCATCGAGAGAAAAATTTACCTGGAGAAAATGATGCACATTGCCAGAAAAAGAAACAGTAGACCTCAAGTGCGAAGAGTAATTGCCCGGTACGAGAGTTTCTAATTTATATGTGACTAAAACTTCATCAACTATGCTTGTTTGTTGATTTAATCACAAGTGTTCGTTTAAAACCAGTGTTGACCGGCCGGTCAATTTCACACTTCTGTCAGTCCCAAGAAACAAACTGAAACAAAAACCACAGAAACTACATCAGAAACGTAAAGTTAACTGACTTGGTCCCAGTATTGCTCTCCAAAGAGGTATAACAGATGACATTGCGAAAACCGTACAGTTCTGGGCAGGGGCCATGGGTTTGGCCTCATTCCACAAAATGTTAATACACCTAAGCTTTGACAGATTGTGCTCGCAAAAGAAGCATAATAACTCTATGATATTTATGCTAGTTTTTGTAAATGACTTTCAT
Source organism: Porites lobata (assembly GCA_942486035.1). Lineage (NCBI taxonomy): Eukaryota > Metazoa > Cnidaria > Anthozoa > Scleractinia > Poritidae > Porites > Porites lobata. The sequence goes on along the minus strand of CALNXK010000052.1, from coordinate 524,709 downwards.
TTTAGCAAAAAATGGAGAAATTATGCTTCTATGTTCATAATTCATTGTCTGAGTTCTCTAAAAACTAAAACAATTAACAATCAGCACGTGGACGCCATCAATGGTAATCACTGTAATTATGCGCGTACAAAGCTAGAGTTCTGGGTCACAACTGCTTGTCACTGGTCACTGGACCAAGCCCCATGAATGACATGAATGAGACAATAAGCAGACCAAAAACTAGTGTGCTTCACAACCGTTTCTAGTGTCGTCACGCAAAGCTCACGTGACGACACTAAAAACGGCTGTATAGTATAGCAACTGACTAATCAAAAACTGATTTTGTTGCCAAAAATTTGCCTGTAAAAATAACTACTGATCGGGAGCTTTTTTGGAAAACAGGTGAAAATCATGCTCGTGCTTGAAGAATTATGCCAAAACGTATGCTAGCACCGATCAAAGCCTGAATACACCTCAGATCAGAATACGTTGTACCAAGTGGTTTTTAGCTTTGCACGGGTTTTCCTCAGCTTTCGATCCTTCTCCTAAATTTTCCCTGTGGGTTACAATCTAAGGTTTGCCGCGTGAAGTTCTGTTGGTCCTTCCTCTACGCATGTCCGATCCAGTTCAATTTCCTTCCTCTGATTGTGACTTCAGTCCACTCGACTTGTCCTTTCCCACAGCATGTTCCTCATTGTAAATGGCTCTTTGTCAAGACACCCCTGAGTCTCTATCTTTTGATAATCGTCTTTTAATCGTCTATTACAGGCCATCCCAAGGCAGTAATCCGTCAACAAAGCAAACACATTTAGCAGAGGTTTATTCCAGAGTCCCTTCAGCCAAGAGTCCAGTTCTTGGGGGATTTCACAGCAAGAATGGTCCACAAGCACAGTGTACAACCTGCTCATATCGGCTTTATCTTAAAGATGCTACCAAAGGCCCCGTAGACCTATAAACAAAATGACAATTTAAAATGCAAAATTATTTTCTGTTGGTAAAAGTCTTTTTAATTGAAATAAAAATAGACAATGATGGTCCTGACTATTGCGGAAAGGATGAGGGTCTATAAACAATTTGTGGGTTTTAAAATATAAAATGACGTAAATACTTAAGGCTTGTTTAAACATTTTTCCCTGTGCTAAATCTTCCAACTGACGAAAGCCTTACAAGTGCGGGCATGCAAAGGTGAAAATAAAACTGACTTCAATAGTACAGATATCGGCAAACAATTTTGGGATGGGGGGGGAGGGGGTACTCCCTATATAATGGCCTATACTGGGAGGCTCCAGCCGAAAGGAGGTACCCTTTTCAAACTTCAGGTTTATGTACACTAGTTGAAGTATTTGAAAGGAAAGCGAAATCTGTCCCGTGCATTTCGGTCTATGAAAAGGCCCAAAAGGGCTAACGAACAGATCCATTTTGTCAGTGGCTCAATAAACGTCGAGAAAGAGTTCTGATTTTTGATTTATACATGTTAAAAAGTGCATTTACAGCAGTTAAGAGATGCAAAGATCTAAACTAGGAATGTGAAGAGCTTAAAAATTGCCAGTAGAAGGGTTATTAAAAGAAGGGGGTACCTTTTCTCCCAAAAATGGTATGTGAAAGGGAAAGGGGTTGGACCTCGGGGCGGAGCCTCCCCGTATACCCGTACAAGACTTTGCTGAGTACCCCCAGCAAACACCACCCCTCCCCCAAATCCCCGCAAACATGCAAATAGCCCATTTTTTTACGAGTTTGTGAAAAATCCACAAGTGGGACTACCAGACATGAAATGACATTTAACTTATAAAAACACCAAGGGAATCAAAATTCCCACCTGTCGTGAAATCGACAATAAACGCACACTTAGTGCAACACAAGTTCTTTATTGTTTATGCAGTACTCTATTTCGCTTAATTACATTCTTTATATTGCATAAAACAATTGCAACGAGTCTTGACTACAAGTCAAAAAAGAGTAACGAATATTAACAAGAAAAATATAATCAACAATAGAAATATATACATCCCAGTGTTCTTTAACTATTTAAAGAAACCGATTTTTATGTATAACTTTTTTTCATATAACGTTTTAACTGCGGGTACTTTTATTTAAGGAACACAACCACCGTAGCTTAAGCGAAATCTGTCTAACTCGGAAATTAATTAATTTTTTGTTAGTTTGGGTGGCTATTTAGTAGGTGCTTATTGTAGTTCAACTAAAAGTTAAAACTAGAAACGTAAACAACTCATAGAAAAACGAAAATAAACTTAGTGAAATATTCTTGGTTCAAAACACAATTTTCAGGTCCTATATAATGCAAAACCAGAACTGAAACTAATGAGAAATCAAATGAACAGAGCTACAGGGAAGATTCTTGAATTCTTCTATTTCCTTAAACTTTAAAAAAAAAAGCAGGTTCCTTTTTGTTCAAAGATATTTTCATAATCAAAACGTGCAGAAGACATAGCAGATTTATTAAGACCAAGCAATCAGGCAAGAACATCATTACATCATTTTTCAGCATAGCACAGCTGCTACATATATGCCAATCAAACATTTGGATGTATAATCATCATAAAAAATTCATATAAAGTATAACAATGAGTTTTGATCATAATAACGAATTACGGTATACCACATGCACTACTTACATGAAATCATACCATAGTATAGTACTGCGACTTTTTTTGTTTTGCTTCGTACAAAGAAAGGAGTTTTTTTTCCTCTTTCTTTGACAACATGACTTCATGAATTGCATACTCAAAAGATTCATCAACACTCTCATTGTACTTGCAATTTATGTTCAAAGGTTTGCGTAAGTTAAGCCACACTTTCAGTATCATCCAGTCCAGAACCATCAGGAGACTGGGCACTTGCTTCTCTCGCATGCAATTTTTGGAGAACCTAAACATGGGACTAATTTTCCATGGTCTATTCTCTTATTGACCATAGAAATGACATGAAACCACTTTTACCTTTACAGTGAAACCACTTGTTTGCAGCTTGTGGTTCCCCTTTAGTTTTGAACATTTTGATGTCATGTCTGTGGCCAATTAGAGACAGACTATGGAAAAATATTAATCACATTATTACCCAAACTATCCCAGATATCTCAGTGCCATTAACTACCTTTCTGTTTTCCTTCCCAAAAAGATTCTTAACTGGAAATATTAGAAGTGACTGCAACAAACCCAAATACATGTAGATAAGATAACAAAATCTACAAATGGTACTGGTATTAGAATCGTCTGTTCTTCTTCTTAGTTTGATGTATTCCATTACCTTGCAGAGCTCACCACACCAACGTCAGCACACACAAATACATGTGCATTGTATTTCTCAGTCTTTCCCCATTGATTTGTTATCAGTGATAATCCATACATATCTGCAGAACCTCAATATTATTGTTTATTGCCCCAAGCTCATTTCAATAAAATTACATCATGGCTTCAAACGCCATCACTTTAAAGTGGTAAGCCTTCTTCATAACTTTGACTTCGTAGAGACAGCTGCCGACTTGACGCTGTTCAATCCACTCCATTGAGTGGAATAAGTCCTTCACGACTTCCTTGATGTTACACCTTATCCATGCCAGCTTGCATGAGCAGAAAAATAACCAGAAAAGTTCTCATCATCTTGTCATTATCCTGCCCATGCCAGCTGGCCTACATTAATCGTCGCCAGTACAGTCTCTCATGTGATTCTCCAGCAAGTCGTGAGGGAACAATTTTTTGCAGTTGGGGCACTGAAGCTGACTGCCCTGGCTTAAGTAGCGTCTTGGAGCTGGCTTTGGGTTTTCTTTAAGAGGACTGGTTGGTGAATCTGTAAAATCATCTCCTGGTCCATCCGCACATGCCTCCATTCCATAACCCCTTGGCCTCAGTGCTGGTTGTTGCTGTTGTACTTGTGCTGCACAAGTGCGCGCAGCAGATGTTTGTCGCCTGTATGCCGCTTGAGCCTAAAGAAAAACACAAACAGGACTAAGTGAAATAGTGCTAGAACAAAAACATCTCTCAAGAATACATGTACACAAACTTTTAGTGTAATAAACAATACATCAAATTCACAAGGCTTTCCTTACCATGCCACAATTATCACCTGGATTAATTCACCTTGATCAGAATTTACTTCAAATGACCAAAATAAAATTTTCAAATCAGGATTGGCTTAAACAGAACAAAATGTGCTACTGCTGGCATCACCTCTTAAAGCTACTACAGTGTAAGTCTTAACAATAATGATTATTTCTTGTGTGTCCAAAATCCAATAACGCACTTGTAATAGAATCTCTCACTGTACATGTACAATGTAATTTTTCATGGTCCACACAATGGTCAAGCACAAGTAGAGGAGAACTTATGAGTATAATTGATCACACGGTGAGTCATTGTATCTCACCTGCTGTTGAGCTTGAGCTTGTGAATACATGCGTTCAATGTTCTGCCTCAAGCCAATGTGCTCCTTCTTTAGCTGCTCATAGCTGTGAATGGCCTGATCCCGTTCTCGGATGATTTTCTGATGGTCTGACAATGCCTTATTCTTTTCTTGCCTTTCCATCTTGAAGTCATTTTCATAACCTGAAAGCTACAAAAGACAGATATGATGTAGAGTGAGAAAAGCAGTGGACCTACAAGTATGATTAATTTCTGCATAAAGAAATAATATGTGCATGGAATGAAAGAACTACTACTACATGCAGTCCATCACAATAAACTTTTTTATACCCTATCACTGCTACCATAAAGTTTGTTAAAAATTGAGTTCACTTCTTGACATGCCTATACAGGTACAGTGTACTTCCACTTGCTTTTCAGGGAAACAAAAAGAATGTATTAGAGAGTCTGGGCTAAAATTTGCAGAAAACCATAACTGGTTTTTAATGAAATTCTTGCCTTTTCTATACGTGTAAATTATCTTTAGGGGTGATGGCTTTCAGCCCAGCAGCAAACAAAGCTTATGTACAGCTAAATAATTTCAATATAATAAAGAAAAATAAAAAGGGAATACTTACTGCAGTTCGCATAAGTTCATGCTCCATCTGCAGCTCTTCAATCTGTTGCTGCTTCTCCTCTCTTTCACGTGACAAGAGGGTAAGGTTGTTCTGCAGTTCTCGTAATTGCTGGAGAAGCCTTTCTCGCTCTTCCTCATGCTAGGATTCAAAACAAAACATGAGTACAGTGTAGCTTGATGTGACAATCCCAGGAATCTTAGGGGCAAGAAACAAAAAACTAGCTTTTGAGTGTCCTGATGAAATCCTGTAGTGTGGTCATGTAAATGAACCTTCAGTCCCAGTGATGACCAACATCAATTTTCTCCTGACCATATCCATAGAATACAAGAGATTAGGTTATGAGAATTAATAAATTGATCACCTAAGAGAAAATACCTTGCTCTTTTACCAAATTCTCTCAACACATTCTTTAAGAAAATGTATAGAGATCAGTTTGCAGAATTTGTATAGGATATTGGGGCTTAAAGGGTTAAAAGTCCTTTTACATTGCAGTACAATTTTGTTTGTTTCCCTTTTACAGCTCTTTACAATTTTCTCAACATTGCTCACAGCATCAAGACATGCCTAAACAATCTCCTGCAATTCAAAAGCCCCTTTTCAGTTAATAAGAAGTAAATGTCACACCATTTCCTGTTCTTATTGCTGTCTACTTAGTGTATGTGAATTTTGGTACCAACAAAATAACAAACATTGTTGCAGTGAATAATACTTAAGAGTCCACTTGCAAATCTTGCACCTATCATACATGTAGCTGTACCATGCACATTTTCCTCAAAGACAAGTACAATGTAGTACCTTTGTGATTGAGTCTGGCCACACATTTAATAGATTTGTCCGATTAGAAAGATGAAAGGATATAACTGCACCTGGATGTCCTTTCAAGGAAGAAATAAAATTATACCAGTAGTATCTCCCTTTAGACACTCACCGACTGCTGCTGTGCATTATGAATTTCATTGACGTCCTTTAAGGTGTTTAATTCGTCCATTGTCTTAGCAAGTTCTTCTTTGAGGTGATTATTCTCTTCTATTTTTGCCTGTAATTCCTCTGTTACTTTGCTGGTTTCTTCTTTCAATCTGTTTAACTCTTGAGATGATGTAGATTCCTTCACAAAAAGGTAACATAACATACATGTAAGAATAATTAACAAAGAAAAGTACATACTAATAAATACAGCTGTACATACATGAATATGAATTACAGTAACTGGAAAAGTGTTTTGTACAGCTACATGTATAGATGTAAAACTCTTCAAATTTAATAAAAATACCTTTTAAGGGAAACTACTAGTTGACTATGAAAAGAATTTGTTTTGCCCATAATCTCGCAACATTTTGTCTTATCTTGGTTTCCCACAGTTTAGGACCTATGGACTCTGAAGCAAGGGTCATAGCTCACAGTCTACTCCTGTTATTGTAGACACCCTAAGGACCGCGAGTGATTGTCATTAATCTGAGACTCAGTCTGGAATAGTGGGATATTGTTTCAGTTCAATTCTGTAAATACCGTAATCTTCACTGGGGATATACAGTAACTCATGTTTTGATTTGATTGTCCATAATAAGATGTGTCTGCAAGGTGATAGTTACACTGTACTGAAAATAAAATCACAAAAAAATCAATTTGCTACCTCAGAATTGCCATCCTCATTATCATACACTTGGTTCATGATTTGCCTGACTTCTGGCTGTGACCTGGCGAGGTCACCAAGTCCTTTCTTCAGATCTTGGACTCTGGTAATCTTTTCATCTTTGAGCGTCTGAAGTTCCGTTTTAAGAGTTTCATTTTCGGTGACTATAGTTTCGAGAAAACCTTGCTTGGCATTGAGGTTCCTTTCAAGCTTTGTGGTTTGTGCTGTCAAGCGCAAGACTTGATTTTGCAAAAACTCTGTATTTTGATCTTGAACAGCAGCCAATAAATTCTTCAGCTCATTAACCTCGTTAATTTTCATGTCTCGTTCATCCCTAAGAGTCATAATAATTTCATGTAGTTCTCGGTTTTCCTGGGAAAATAAATAAGGGAAATAAATCACACTGAAATGTGAATGTCAATATAATAAATTGTTAAGCATTTATGATACAAACCCCTATACAAGGCAGTACAACGGGCTGCATTTTTCGCCCCTATAATAGTAAAACGTTGTAAATGATAAAGAACCTTGATAAAAGAAAACCCAGGTACAGAAACCACTAAATTATTTTGCCAGTGCCTTGGCCTTTCATTATATTGAGGCTTCATTGTATTGATATTGGGCAGCTGTAAAAAAAGAAATGCTGCTGAATATTTCGTGCTTATTAATTTTCATCTATCAATTCATTACTTTAAATGAATATACTAGCACAGTGCTTGTAAAGAGACAAGCCATTTCTGAGAGGCAGAGGGGAAGTCAAGAGCTCTTGCAGGCTTGTCTTGAGAGATTAATTCGTTTGAAAAATGGTTTGGCGCCATAATTGGTATTACAGTTGAGGCAGGTCAAGCGTACGCCCTAAGCAAGATGATTATTTGAAAAATGAATCGTTAGTCATTTTAAATTCAAATTGGCATCCCTGCATGCATACTGAGCAGTGCATATTTTACGAGAATTTCTCTGTATTTGGTCAGATTGAAAATCTTTAAATGGGTTAAATTTCGTAGAAGACATTTACGTCAAATTCACAGAAACTTAGCTGTTAGAATTTTGTAACTGAATCGCGTATGAATTCATGGCTCATTACGCATGCAAGAATGCAGACATGAATCTGAAATCTACAACTACCAACAGGATTCAACTTTTGAACAATAAATTCCTTAATGTAATCTTGGGGGGTATGCTTGACTTGGGTTGACTGTAATATAAATGAATAATAAGTATTTGAATGTGCTTCCCTTAGCATTTTTATGACCCTTCAAGCATTTTTGTTTTCAATTTCAACTTCCTCATAATTGTTTGATCTATTTCCATAATAAGTATGTTTATGCTTTCCAGCAATTATGATAATGATCTTTCAGTTTTGAGCCACAACTGTGCATGGATAAGAGTAAAATATTAATTTAAATAAGCTTTAGCTGGTGGGCTCTTCTTGGAAAGATGTATCTGTGAAACAGTATCTGCTAGGGGAGTTGATAAGATTTTTAATTCTGGTAATATTGCAATATCATGAATAATTCCAAATCTTTCAGGTTCAAACAATTTCAAAAACCTTGCATTACTAACATTTGTCTGTCAGATTTTAGGCAAAAAAAAAATAATGGAGACAAAAGTTGTGTCCCAACAAGCCACCTTTTCATTTTCAAAGAAGTATTGTAAACGTGTCATCCGGCGGGAACGCTATGAATACCAACCAATAAAACTGCAACGGGGAATCCCCTACTCGATGAGACAATACCTGTTTGTGAATTACTTTCGGTTTCGCAACGACACAAATGACCTGAATGCCAATGAAATTCGTTGTTATCAAGACCACATTTGTGTATGAAAAGAATCTAACACGTCAGGGCAAGGCTACGTTTCAGATAGAATCAATCTAAAGAACGCGCAAACAACTTTCTGCTTACGAAGCATAATCACGATTAAAGGCATTGCAAACGTGCCCGCCCCAACGACCTTGGCAGGCGGGGAAAATTCCCGAATAACACTGTCATGCCCCCACCGACAGCGAAACAATCACAAGAAAATGAAACGCCTGACAAATAGTTCCACCTAAAATTTTTCCAGAAAAAAAGCGAAGCAATATTTTTTCCTGGTAGTAAGATCGCTTAATCATTAAGTTTAAATAAAAAGGTCATTGTGATGGGGCAAATTCTAAGTTCCCTGTTTTTCGCTTCACTGACTCCCCGTCATCAACAAATATTCAATGAAATGTTCACTACAAAAACCAAATTTTCAATACTTACCACCGCCAAGTCGACGCCACCTGGACCTCTGTTCGTTATATGATCTAACGCTTGCCTTAATTTAGTATTTTCCCTAGTAAGAGCCTCTAAAAGTTTCTTCGATACGCCAGGAGTAACAATGGCGCCTTGACCAGCTACCGTTTGTCCATTATTACCAGCTAGATGACTTAGTTGTGTTATTCTGTTCTCTGCTCTCGCTAGAGAACTTTCCAACCGTTCATTTTTTTCCGAAAGAGTTCTTAGTTCTTGGTCTTTCTTTTGTAACTGAACTCCTAGGTTTTGTACCCCAGTAATTTGCGACGCCATTTTCTTTCTTTCAGAGACCACTATCAACAACGTGCGACGAAGGCGTTCATTCTCTGCCTTTAGCGACTTGTCACCGTCTTGATGCGCCATTACAAAGTAGTTTGAATTTATGAAGTTTCCGAAAAATGCTAACTAGTCTACTATCCAACTCTCTGTGGTAAATAACGACAAGATGAAACGCGTACAAATACTTATGCAACAAAAAAGGGACGTTCCCCGATCAATTCCTCGACGACAACAGCTCTATATTTATTAATAGGTAAAATTCCCTACGGGTCCGGGTAATTCCGCTGTATCCGGTTGGTCGAGAGTATCCTGTGGGGAATACAGTAAATGAAGGCGCATGTAATATGTTGCGACCTTTGCTGATATCATTAGTATTTTTTTTTCACGGCCTTTCTAATATCTCTGACCAGGCAAAAAAATATTCAAACAGTCAGCTACTTCATCGCTGATACTCTCGGACACACTGTTACACGGGCTAAATCCCTGCGGCATGCAGGTGAGTAGGAAAAACACCTGGTTACACAGGCCTCAGCGTTCAGTGTCGCACGAAGATTGGTAATCGGCTCCTGACGAAGATGTATAAAGTCCAAGTTTTGCAAGTAGTGTGACGTGAAACAAAAACGATTTTTAAAACTGAAAATTGACCTGAAATCGGAACGTCAGTGACTAACAGTGTAAATTTTCAGTGTGCTTGCCTAATTCACCATTGCTTCTTATGTTCTAAAAATTAGATTTTGGGTCAACAGCCTAGTACTCAGTACTCCCCCCAGGTAAAAATTATGGAAAAAAAAAAGAAACAAAATTAGAAATCGAGAAAAAAACTTACCCTGAATTAGAAAAAAACAAAACCAAAAAAACAGAGAACAGGAAACAAAATTAGCCTGATGTTAAGACAATCCTTAAAAGAAACTTCCACAAGAACTGACTTCCGCTATCTACGCTAAAACGTTGAAAATCCCTACTGATTTAGGTTGTCCTTTTAAAAAGGCAGCATAGGAATAGATTCAAGCCTTTTGACTGAAGTTTTGATTCTTGTCTCATTTGTCTTAGCTATTCCTTTCCCGTCCGTAGTAACCAGAGAGAAGGAGCTCACGCCTTTTTCGTAGTGATTACCAAGTTTTTTAACACAGTTTTGTTTCAGAGTCATCTCTCTCCGTCCTTTCTGGCCTGGATGCGTAAACTGGCGGTTTGTTTGGCGAGCGAGAGGGCAGATGAGCGGTTGCCAGCTACGCAGGCTACCTCCTTTCTGAGGGACGTTAGAGAAACCTGGAAACGAAACGACAGCCGCACCCTCCGATAACGGATAATTTTTTCTGAGGGGAGGGGGGAGGGCTATGCACAGACTAGGAAACGAGCCAGAGAAAGGGCCGTTGTTGTGCTTTCCTCTCCATCTGGGAGATTAAGACTTTTTTCGGTTTTTAAACAAGGCCAGTCTTGGCCTACACAGCTATAAATTGTTCATGTTGCCGGGTTTATATCGGTTTTGGGTTTGCTTTCTTGAAAAGTTAATTTTTCGATCATGGGCCGTAATACGATTTATGTTCACGTGGTATAAATTTTTTTGGTCAGTCAGGTCTTTTGAAGCGGATCCTACGTCCTGCGGTATATTCATTTTTATAGCCATAACTCAGTTGAATGTGAGTCCCATGACGGTCCATTCTCAACTTAAAACGCACCCAACAAAATCTTATCTCATTAACTAAATGGGAAATTTTAACCACAAGGTCTCTAGATACACTATTTGCTACTGCATTTTACTGGTTATATGACCGACTCGCTTCTCTGATTTCCACCTAGCCTGTTTTAGTCACAAGTGACATGCGAGGAAATAGGTTCCGTAATCTTTATCTTCGTATCTGAAAGCATGTTCCCTAACCTAACAAGGAGCTGAATTGAAGGGATTCACCCTTAATCATGGTCTGATTTTGGTAAGGCTAGGCCTTTTACGAGTAACCGTATACAGGTCCCTGAAAGTGAAACTCTGAAGAAGTGTGATCCGATCCGGGAAACATGAGTCGTACGATCTTCACGAGCCACGCACGTGTTCGACATGCTGGTACGATAGCAGCTGGGAAATACAAATACCCGGATCATCCGGGCAAAATAGGCAAAAATAACCTGTGATATCAGGGGGAAACCGAAAACCTGAAGCCAAACTCTCATGCACATCAACAATTTGAACTGGTTATTTATTTCCTGCTATGCTGTAACAACCTATTTCGATTTATTCCAAGCGACAGGATTCACTCGTTGCACTTGTTTTTTTTTTTAACTTATTCAGAAAAGTTTAATTTTGTTGCAGTTTAGTTCTAGTGGAAATTCCGCGCTGCCTCAACTCCATCTCCTGAACGGGAAAATACTTCGCGCTATGCAGTGAAACTCAGTATACGAAACCGAGCTGAAAAGAACTTAATACTTTGTCTTGCTCATCAAAAACTGCACAGAGTCAATGACCCTTCAATCGGATTTGAATGAAAACAGAGTCCCCAAGCTTGCTGCGTATAGTGCGTAAGCAGACACATTACGTAAAGATGTTGGTTATAGGATTACAGAGGCTTCTGGTTTTAAATAGTTCAGTTATTTATGTACGATATCTAAACAATAGTATATTAAAGTAAAATATCTTTTTGATGGCTTTTTTGCCAGCACCTGTGTTTACCTGGGTACTTAAATGTTACGAACTGTTTCTGTTCCCGAACCGATTCGCTCTGCTGCCCGACAAGTTCCACTTTGATCCCGTGGAAGCACTCAACCACTTTTGTTTGCCTCGGCTATTGACAAATGGCATCCCTTTAACATACCTATCTAGTTTGAAACTTTGCATCCCTTTTAACAGCTGTAAAATAACCACAAAACTAGAACATATTCTCGATTTTTTGACCAGACTGTTCACAAATTAAACCGCCCCTCGCCCCCTAAGTAGTTTTGCACTCATCCAAGATGGCTGTACGTATCGCAATTCACACAAACCGCTGGTCGATCGTCGATCTCGACGATGTTACGGAAAAATAGGGGACTGTAAACAGTCTACTTTTGGACAGCCATAAAATGTATCCGATAGCATTTTTGTGCTTTTTTACAGGCCGGAATGACAGATTTTCCTACGCTTTCATAGTTCAGGTATATACCTGAAGCCTGAAAATGGCACTCCTTTCGGGGCGGAGCCTTCCTGTATAGCCCATTATAGGGAGTAATCCCCTCCCCCAGGCTTTGATTTTAAAAGGTTATTACACCCTTGAATGGTAAAATTGACCACGTCGCGCGAGAACCTCGACATCTGAGCGCGAGAGTCGAAGATCGATGAGCCCTTGAGCAAGGTAAAACTGAATACTCGAGAAGCTCGTAATCAATACGTCTTGTGACATGATAAGCCTAAACGCTTTAGTTTGTTTGGTACATGACGCCACGAAAACCTTGTAGGTTTTATATACACAGTCCGGATTATCCCGTAACCAACGTTATTGTTTCTGCTCGACACCCTACTTAGCTACAGCTTTGATGGTTGTTATTTTGTTTTTTAGATAAAAGAGCTCTAGCGATACCAAACCACAAATTTAGACTTCCTAAAAGGAACGAGCAACCCCCATTTTTTTTTTGGAGGGGAACAGGTGGAGAAATCCGAGGGTCTTTAAATTCAAACCCTGGCTTTTGAAAAGGGATTTTGCGAGTCAAAATGCCTGCATAGACGACAACAGTCCTGAGTTGGAGATAACGATCCCTTCGACATCTATCAGTTCAATTTGTAATCGGCCCAGTACTGAATAAACTCGATGGAAACCAATTAGATCAACACCTGCAAGCTGTAAAATACAACTCAGGTACTGTGGTCTAAATAATCACAAAGAATAAACACTAGGAATGGTGCCAGATGAGTATTTATTGAGGGCAATATTATTATTTGGCTGCATGCTTGTTGTCGGTACAAGTTGTTGGCTGGACAGAACAGGTTCAGGTTCACAAATAACTAGCCTGAGAAAACAGCCGACATTTTGCGGCGCCATCATTGTTTGTTGTCTCGTTTGTTCCCGCATAATGACGTCTGCATGTTGCTCCTGACCCGGCGTAGCTAATCGAACGAAACCGAACCAAAACCAATCGAACCCAATCGAACCCAATCGTTCGATTGGAGTTCGATTGGTTCGGCAATCGAACATAATCGAACTGGAACTTTTTTGTGAGTTCGATTAAGTTCGATTAGACCATGATCAACTAACTTCAATTTTGCTTTCTCATTTGTTTTGGATATTTCAGTCCACTTTTAAATTGCAACTAATGATTCTAGCAGTAATTACCATGCTATGAGCATTTCTGAACTGCTTTTTGCTATTTTTGGTTATTTTTTAAATTAAGAACTAAACACTTTCACATCTGCCTGTGGTGCATCACTTTATTTTGACGTAACAATTGCAAAATGAGTGTAAAGAATGACTTTCCGAAAAGATAGCTATACAATAATGATTTTGTATAGCTTACAACATTTTAAGGCTTTGCAGCTCCATATTAGAACTATTACTGCAATGACCACAATGTAAGTGTAAATACATTTTGTATATGTAAACACATGACCCTTTTTTGAGGAAAAAAAAATCCTGCAGAGAAGTGAGGAGGGAAAAAAATATCCTGCAGTGCATTTAGAAGGGAAAAAAATATCCTGCCCACCAGATTGCTAGAAAAAAAATTCTTGATGACCAGAAATCACCCCCCCCTCAAGAGTTAAATGGTCGGCCCCTTAGATAACTAGAAAACGACCACTGCAACTGAATCTGGACGCACGCAACAGTGTACAGTGTGAACAAAATAGTTACTACTAGCGCTAAAAGTGTCCTCATTACCTCAAAGTATATTTCTATTAAAACTGCAAGTGGTGTTTGCAGAAGCTGCTGCAGAACACAAGCAATGTACGCTAGACTTTCGACAGATAGATAGATAGATAGAAACTTTATTAAAGTGTCAAAGTGTCAGGGAACAAATCCCTTACTAATTTGGGGACACCAAATTTCGACTTTCGACTTTCGATGTCACAACAGTTCATTAAATGTTTCTGATTGTTGTGGTGTTCGATTATGTTCGATTGAGTTCGATTATGTTCGATTGTTGGACCGTTCGATTACCGAACGTTCGATTGCGTTCGATTTACAAAATTTTTTTGTGAGTTCGATTAAGTTCGATTACCGAACCCAATCGAACCCAATCGAGCGACTGGGTTCGATTGGGTTCGATTACCGAACGTTCGATTAGCTACGCCGGGTCCTGATTGATCGCGCCGCGAAGACTGAAATCAGTTTGGTCATAACCGTAAATGCAATCAGAATCACCACCCAGGGCTGGCTAGTGATACGTTAACATGGAATCTATCCACGCTCTCTCCGAAGTCCCTTAACAGACGTCGTCCGGCATTTTATTGACTTGCTACAAGTCGACCTCTTGGCGAGCGGAGCGAGCCTTTTTTGGCCGCAAAGCGGCCGACCGCGAGCGACGAAGTCGCGAGAGGTCGACTTGTCTCGATTGAAGGGTTTCGTCCCGCGCCATATGAAATCCGACGAAGGAGAAAGTCTAAGCATTTTACGGGAAACCAGTGGTAGCGCTGCGAAATGACAGCTGTCAGTCCTAGGGCTTGTTCTGTCATTTTCAAACAAATTTAACTATTACCGGTTCGCCTTTTACCTGTTCTGGCGTACCATACCGGCCCAGCCCGTACCAAAGCAGAAGCCCATCCTGAGTAAAGCAAATTTTCGTCTCTATTTAGTAACTCGTAGGAAAAACAGATTCTAGCAAGCCTAATAGCGTACACAACGAACGGTGTTTAAGAGAATTTAAACCACACTTAATTTGACGTTGCACCGAACTGAACAGCCTATAAGATGGACTTCTAAATATAATGATATGAAAGGTCTTTTTAACCTCCAGGGAAAACCAACAAGAAATTAACTCAACAAATTCGGGCCTGCTCCCAATGTATGCGTGGTCTTCGATCAGTTATTAGACTACTGCCGCACTCTGCCGTAACGCAAAGGCTATGTGTTCGGAACTTGTTAAAGCCCCGAAACTTTTTTCAAGCTAACTTGGTGTCATATTGCACTTTAAATTGCTACTGATTAACTGCAAAGATCATATCATTCAATTTTTGCTTGGAATTCCACACAGTTCACATCATCATCTACATATTTCTAAGAGAAACTTAATAGGGAGTTTAAGATGCTACTACGGCGACGGCGACGAGAACGTCAAAAGGCAATTGGTTAAGATTAGCAAAACAACAACTCTGCACGTGCATCACTCCTTTTTGGACATTTCTTTGCCGTCACTGCGCGACTACGACGTGAATTGCCTAACGTTACGTTTTATCGACAACGTGAACATACGAAGACGAATTTCTCTTACTCTTTGTAAACCTGGATATTTTTCTTAAGAATTCAATTCCAGGAGAGTTCGCCTACATAAAGCATAGTGACCGAGTTGGGATAATCGCGCTAAAATTTCATAGATCGAGAAGTCACTTTTTATGAGACGTTTTTGCATGCCGCCGTCGCCGTTAACGTAGCAAGGCTCAACTAAAATATTAGATTTCAGTTTGAAAGAAAAATTCTGAGTTTAATTAATTCAGTTTTAAAAGTGAAATGGTGAGGCGGATATATTGCAAAGTCAAGAAGTGTAATGAAATATGAAAAAGATGAAAACGGTTTGTTTCAGTATGTGTGAAAGATAAATCACAAGTCATTCACAAACAAGGAAAATTCCCAATTAAATTGTTATAATAGAAGAATCGAAGGAAACAGCATGAGAAAATACTCTAAACTCAGTTTCATTTGATAATTTTCTTGTCGTGCGGACAAACTCTGT
Organism: Porites lobata; assembly: GCA_942486035.1. Taxonomy (NCBI): domain Eukaryota; kingdom Metazoa; phylum Cnidaria; class Anthozoa; order Scleractinia; family Poritidae; genus Porites; species Porites lobata. The sequence goes on along the minus strand of CALNXK010000052.1, from coordinate 508,712 downwards.
AACTGTTGCCAATGGCTTGCTATGCCCAATTATTTTCTTAATTTTGATCGACACTTTAATAGCGAAAAGCTGAAGATCCGTTAAGTCAATTTCACTTTTAAGGAGTAAAAATGAAATTATAGTGAAGCGAAAATATTCACAAAATGTGAAATAGTGCCCTAAAATCTTTGAAAAAGTGAAAATGGTAAGTTTATGATGCAAATTTTGAAAAAGCAAAACATTTGAGCCAAACTGCAAATTTACCTTAAGCGAATAAAAGGAGATTTTCACAACTTTATTAATGAGAAACAATGAATAATAACTGCAAAGTAATAGTGTGACTTGCTGTTAACCTATGTAAAAAGTATCCAGTTTCCCGTTTTCTCTTTATTTCTTGTTCTGAAATGAATTAACAGTTCTCCTTTATTATCTTCCCATCACTTAAATTGAAACTTCAGTTGGCCTATTAAAAAAATCAATTAAGCCAATTTCAGTTATAGTGAGATAGTAAAACGATGAAGCGGAAATGTTTAAAAAATAAAGTAGTGAAGCCGAGAAATTGTTTTGAAGAGAAAATGAGAAATAATTGATAATAAGGCTTGTGGCTTAACTAAGAAAACAATACATATTTATAAAGCTTAACTAGAAAATACGAAAACATCAGGGAATGTAGAATTCTCATGTAATGAAAACCAAATGAAAATTGACCTGCTACCCAGAATATTTCTAATACAGGACTGCAGTAATCAGTTTACATTCTTTAACACTAAAAAGAGGCTGAAGATGCCTGTTTGAAGGATTCAGTAATGCTGCTTTCGTTCTTTTTATAAGATTCAGCAAATTACTCACGGGAAGTTCTGCTGTTAGCGCATCTTAGGTGCTTTCCTTATTTGGAATTAATGGCGGTCTCCTAATATACAGTACCTCTTTATATAAAGGTCTGTATTCCTAACTGTCTTTACTTGAAAACAAGGCTTACTGTCCCAGAACCTAGACGTCTCAGTAATTATCCACATCTTTACCGGCAGTCTGTCCGATCACTGCAGCAACAAAAATGGTGAGTATTAAAACACTAGGTGAATTTAGAACTTTAAATAAGAAGAGGGTTTGCCCTCCCTCCTTTTCCCCAGCCCCACCCTAGCTCTGCAAATGATAGATAACAGTAAAGCGCAAAAAAATACTACTCTATCCTCAGTGAAGTCATTTTCATTAGTTGTACGTTGTCACCTTTATTTTACAGATCATGGTTAATGAAAAACAATTTATTAGCTTATGCATCCCTTGGAATCTCTGTTTAAGGGGGCTGCGACAGTTTCCAGCAACAGAGAATGAGCTCATTCTCTCTTGTTTCTAGTTAATGCATGGGAAGTAGCTAGTAGTTTTCATAACTTAATGCAGGATACCTCAGCCTATTGCTCTTCATAAATGACAATTTTATCGTCATATCTTAAATTTACCAGAAGCTTTATTAAGTCAACCCCAGAACTCTAAATCATAAGAAAAAAAATAACAATTTAGAGCAAGCAGACTTCTTTGTTTATTTATCACACCTTATTGCTAATAGTTTAGGCATATAATTGTTTGCATGAATAAACACCAACCTTCGAAACGCGCGCCCATCCGAAGTAATTATATAAGCCCACCCTCAGGGTTAAAATAACGCTAGCAGCTCAGACACCTATTCGAATTAACAAAGTGATTGTGGGGAAACTAACTCATGACTGTTTTTTTCGCGCCCAGGCATTCAAGTTGTTCACTTTGTGCCTAGTTTTTCTAACTGTCACCGTAAGAGGATCACCTATGTGCAAATGTAGTTCCGGGGAAAGTGAGGTCAGTGAGAGCTTCGCGCAAGCGTTTTGTATGCAGTGAAACGCCATGCAACCATGTATACAGCAATACTGTATACGAGCCGAGTGGCCAATCAGGCCAGAACTTATCTCTGGTTTCCAGCTTATATTAGGCGCCTTGGGTTACTCATCCAGGCTACCACTCCTCATAGGATGCTTATACACCTGGGTTAAGAGAGAAAAAATGGAGCAAAAATTCTTCTCTAAGGAAAAAATCCGACGGCAAGGCTTGAATGAGTTGAATTTGGACCTTCTGATCGGAAGCGCGGGGTAACCTCTCGGCTAACATACCTCCTAACTTTTTTTAGTGTCATTTAAAGTTACCGTTAGTAATTCTTTGTTGCATATTTTTGCGTCCGAGAAGGGCGTCTCTGATCGAACTTTTCAACGTGCGCGTTTTCACCCCCGACTAATTTTTAGGGACTCTCTCTCTTGGCCGGGAAATGACATCTATGACTCGTTTAACTTCCCCAATCTCACAGCCCCATACCCCCCACCTCCCCGCCGCATCACCGGACACACTCCTAATTTGTAATAACCTACTTCTGGGATGAAGAGAAGAGATGTTAAGAAGGGGTGAATCAGCAATTGTCTCGCTAAACAGTCTGATGTGAAGTGTCTTTTTCCCTCTTTTCCAGAGTGCACTAAAGAAATACAACTTCCGCCAGTGTCCAAGGACGGGCAAGATTATGATGAGATGATTGAAGAAATCGACCCTGTAGTAAAGGAAACGGAGACTTTTCACGTGCCCAAGACCTCACCCGACGAAGAAGCAGCAGACATGGTCTACAATTTCAAGAAGGTAAACAAATCTTTTTCGCGGAGATAAATCAAATAAATAAATCAAAATTTGTACATGCCGGGAGTGCGTATAGGGACCTCGCACAATGGCACCGACGTCTGGTGCTTCAAATTAATGTACAGTTTGAAACGTTTAATATATTATATCTTATATTTTCAATACACAATCATGTGAGCAGATGAGTGCTTATAAGCATAAAGAGCCTGTTACTATTTTATTTTATTAGCTAGTTTTTGTGCCAACGTGGTAAATCGGGTTGCCTTAACTTGGGAGAGCAACTGCATCTGTGTTAAATTTCACTATTTGCATGTAGTGATAAACTGATATTGTGCTAGATAAGAAGAGTAAAAGCAAGAGTTATAGTTTGATTTATTTAGCAAATAAACGCACTAGCGGGTTATAAAACGAAAGGGAAGTACAAGTACACGTGCGCTTACTTGAAGGTAACCTGCGATCAGGCGTTTTTTTTTTTCTGGGAAAGGGGAAAACAGACACAAAAAGGGAAAAAGGACACCTGATCGTAGGTTAAACTGAAGGTCAGCTAAATATGGAGAACATTTTGCCATCAAATGTCTTTTTTTTGTCGTAAAATCAGGAGCTAGAAGTTGAATTCCTTAATAAATTAAGGGTCTTTCACTAAAATAGTAGTACTTTTTATTCGCGCAATAACGCAGCAGTGTAGCCAAGGGAAAAAAAGTCAAACTCCGAAGTGACATAAATAAGAGGTGCCAAAGAAAATATAATATTTATAAGTTAATACAGGAACGAAGGTTCTGCCTACCGAGGGAATAAATCCTCATGAACTCATGAAAATCCTGCTTTATGGGTCACAAGAGCATACAGATCCCCGGGGAACTCCCATTTATAAGCCATATAGGTATGTGCCGCCCCAAAGGGTAGGGTTTTTGTGCCGTTTTGGTCTGAAAACGGGTATAGATTTTGCCCATATTGGTCTGGAATCGGGTGCGTTTCAATTCCAAATGAGCAAGAAAGAAAGACATATATGCAAGTTCGAATGGAAGTTAAGAAATCTTTTTTGTTGCTGTTCTAATCTAAGTAATGATGACATAATTATACTTAGATGCCAGGTCTGAAAACGGGTATGGATTTTACAGGCCAGGTCTGAAAGCCGGTGAGAAAAATGATATCATTTGGTCTGAAATAGGGTCAGGATTTGGAGAACCAGGCGGCACACCCTCACCAAGAATTCTCAGGAGTACCCCCTCCCCCACTGGATACAAATCGGGAGCCAATGCAGACTCCACCAATTTCACAAAGCTAGCCCTTAAAGTTGACTTAAGTTTGATATAGCTAAACCCCGTGGCGAAACCCCGTTAATAAGGACATTGAGGGGTTCATAGAAAACTGTCCGTATAGTGTCCGTATTAAGAGGGCGTCCTTAAAGCTGGGTTGGACTGTAATTGTTTGGCCTTGATCTTCTTCTACAGAACTTACTGATGATACGCATGCATGCCAAAAGCCTAATCCTGTTTTATGATTATCTCAACTGGTAATAAATGCTCCCAAGCCGGCTGAATTGGCGGCTCTTCGTGACAAGGTAAGAACATGGAATTACAGGTGGGGTTGACCTTGCTTTTTTCAGCTTTATTACAGCATAATTTCCATCAGAGAAAGGCAGAGGTTTTTATCAAAACAAGGTCAACCTCAGCCTCACCTTCACTCACAATGGCTAGGATACCAAGCCTTCATCTTTCAAATGGCCTATTCGAATAAGTGTTACAAGCTACTGCCGTTTTCACATCATCGTTGTCAATGATTTCAAATTGCGCGTCTGTGTGATGATGAATATGATCATAATAATATAAATGATGATAACGACGATGACAATCAATATTGCTGCTGATGATGGTGCTGATACTGATGATGATAACAATTACAAATATTATTCTATTTCAGAACAACAATGTTGGCACTCCAGATGGAGCCCCCCAAAGAGAACTCACATTTAAAAAGGTTGGAACCATCGATGATCGCTCAGAACTGAGTGAGTATCTAACTGAGTGTATCTGCAAGCCAGATACACTCGCATAATACCGTAAAATTCCGAAAATAAGCCCCGGGGCTTATCTTTCTCAAAGGCCCTTTTTGAGGGGCTTATTTTTGGAGGGACTTATATTCGGAGGGGCTTATCAACGGAGGGAAATTTGCTTTTCAAAATCGATTGGGCTAGCCTTATAGTTGGAAGTAAATTTACCGTTTTTGCTTTGTTTTACTTTGTATTTGAGGGCAATTTCCAAGTACAAGCCCCCGGGAGGCTTATACTTGGAGGGGCGATTTAACGGAGGGTTTTTTGCGTTACCGGTTTGGGGGGCTTATATTTGGAGGGGCTTATACATGGAGGGGCTTATTTTCGAAATTTTACGGTACTATAGATTCCAATCTTTTTTTTATATTATATGTCCTTGTCGAACTAAAATTAGAAAACTCTCAATAGACCTTTTTACCGATACGGCGTCCATATTGAATTTATTCGATTTAAGGAGTATTATAGGATACCCAGGGGGGCATGAGCGCATTTCGTTTGTATTTTCGAGCACTTTTCGGGACATTCTTTCTTAAAGTTTTCTTAGAATAAGATTGTAATGGGAATAAAGATCCTTGTGCCGTGTTTGGATGTAATAATGATCGCCTTTTTCAGGGGCACCCAATGGATCTGTTCCTCAAAATATCTGTTCTTCAGGCACATTTTTGCTGGCTGGGAGATGTGAAAGAAATAATAGTCCTTGGAAGGAAAGTGTTGCTGGGAAAAAGATAATTCAGGGTGTCAGAGGGGATTTGAAGTCTAGAATAGCTGCTACGGGTTACTTGTATGGGTTACTTACCACTCAAGATCTGAATTGTGCCCTATGAAACTTCCCAGTAAGTCAGGTTGCAGGTTGTAAGGTTGCTGGCTGGGAACTCTTCTATCAGTCTTGCTGGGAGTGAGGAACAGATAATTTTTTTCCAGCAATCTCCCAAAATGCTTAAAATAGTCTCAGAAAACTTTATTCACGCTTTGTTGTTGTCTTTAGGTCTTTTTCTCAAAATTTCCCGTTGGGTGCCCCTGCTTTTTCTAGTTTAGTATTAGAAATATGGTCTTTCACTGTATATTTCTCGGGAAAAGGGCGATCATTATATACATCAAAACACAGCACAAGGATCTTTTTACCATTACAATCTTATTCTAAGAAAACTTTTAAGAAAAAATGTCCCGAGAAGCGCTCGAAAATACAAACGAAATGTGCTCATGCCCACTGGGCATCCTATAATACTCCTTAAATCGAATTAATTCAATATGGCCGCCGTATCGGTAAAAAGGTCTATTGGTTGCAAGGTCCTAAAATTTCACATCTCACTGATTAAAAAGTGATGTTACACGAGACGACCAGTACGTTTGCAACGACGATTGGCAACAGTATTGGAATAATATGTTGTGTCAACTGGAAAAAAATGTCGCAACCATGTTGCATCGCTTTGTGGCGCTGTAAATCGTTGTTGCGTTTTGTCCCGAGTAGCGTCACTTTTAGTCTTGAAATTCAAAATTGAAAACAGCGAAGTTATCGACTGTTTTTCCTTCTCTCTTAGCCCATATCGGTGCTCTTTGTTGAGGTACATCTTTTCCAATTTCTTTTGTTTCATTTTATAACAATCCAGTTTTCATTCATTAACCTTACTTCACATAGTGTATCCTATATTCTCAGCTTGGCTTCTATTTAGGCTTCCTTGAAAAGTGAATAGCACTCCACGTGTAACTGAAGCCATTTCTTTTATCATTTTTGCAGGTGGAAAACGTCAAATTTGTGAATTTTTTTCAATTTGTGATTGCGTTGAGCGCTGGATTGCCTGCCCGCAAGTATACTGGTAAATGTTTTATTATCTGCACCAAGGTCTTGCGTGTGAGGAGAAGACGCTGTTACGGCTAATGCGCCGTGAGTGCCCTTTTCAATTCCAATGTTACCAGAAGATCAAAAATATTTAGATCTAGTAATAGATTAACAGGAGCTAAAGTATTGGTCAGAAAGTGGTGGTCAGAAATGTAGTCTCTCTGATCTAAATGATGATGTTAAAACCGAAGAGTTAACTGTAGACCACAAAGAAAAAAAATAAATGATTCTAGACTGAACGATTTTGTAGTATCTCCCATTCATATTACGCTCTACGTTTTAGAGCACGAAGACGAAATTTAGTACCTACATATGCTACAGTTATGGTCATAATTCCTTAAAACAGTTCTAGAAAACAGAAGAAAAACGGCTGTGTTGTACAGGTACACGTATGGCTCCCCTCTCCCCCCCACCCCCCCTCAATGTTGGATGTTGGTTTGGCGGATTATACCTCGTGAATACTGGCCTGCGTGCAGATGTCTTCTATTTCCTTCGTTGCATGCGAAGTGACGACAATGGACTGTTCACAGTCCACTATTTTTTTTCCTAACATCTACACATCAAGCGCTTACCGATGACGGGCGGCCATCTTGGTTCCATATCAGCCAGGCTAGCCTTGGAACATCTGCTCCTTAGTAACGCAAAGCGCTCGATCTCGACGTTCTTACCAAAATCTAGGGGACTGTGAACAGTCTACGTAGAAGTCACTTTCCCCCGCGCAACAAAGAAAATAGGAAGACGGCTGCAGGGGCCTGTTTCTCGAAAGTCCTGGTAACTTTGCGGGTCCGGAAAGCTGTTTTTTTTTATGCCGTCTTTGCATTCAAGATCAAAATTTCAATAACTTATTTTGAAAATGAGACAATTAAACTAACAGTTATCAAAGCAAAATTATTCCGGGTTTTTGAGCTAGGAACTGTGCTACTATTGAACAGGTTTGGATTCAAAATAATTGCCTTCGTCCCAGAAAGGTTATCGGGACTTTGGAAAAACGGGCTCTTCCCAGCCAGACCGTGGCAATAACCACAACCCTTTATTACGGAGCAAGCTTTAAAAGGTCTATGAACATGCGCGGTGACATCATCAGGGCCCCGTGATTCTTGGGGCGTGGCCTAAAATAAAATTTTCAAATCAAAATCTAAAAAATCCCTCTATGATACATGGTTGTCGTGCCAGCGTGCAAACCAATGGCAGGGCCGGCGCGGCAAATAAGGCTAACTTCGAACGCGTTAGGTTTGATTTCCAGTGTCGCATAATTTTTACGTGCGTACGTGCGTAAAAATTTACGTTCGCAAATAAAATAGAAGCAATGCATGAAAGGTCGCTCGTAAGCGTAAAAGTTGAACCTGGCTCAACTTCTCGTTTTAGCTCAGCACTTTTTATCTTGCCCCTATTTTGTTTATGTCATGTCAGCACGCGATTGGGGGAACTTAATAAACTTGATCTTCTATGCATGACAGGTTTCGTGTGTCATTTTCACATCATTGCGTGCGTAACCATAGCATGCAGACGTCGTCTGGGTCGACCGTAAAGAATATTGCAATTTGCTCGCCCATCACATTGCTTGGCCTTCCACAAAACCCATAAGGCTAGACCTGCTTTGTTTTAAGGCTAAGGTAAGAGAGGTAAATACGTGATTTGAGCTCGAAATACTACATATATTACTACATGGCATTAGAATAAATACACGCGAAAAGAAAGGACAGCTTAAGTTTAAGCATAGTTTTAGAATAAATAGCATTAGAAAAAATACACGCGAAAAGAAAGGACAGCTTAAGTTTAAGCATAGTTTTAAGTCGGTTTTGAAAACGTACAAAACTGACCTGAAAACTACCATGCTTCGGTTAATTCCACTCGTCTAGTCACCGGGTTCATGATCCTCTGCAATCTCTTGCATCGTCAGTTGATCCTTCTCAAACAGCACGTACCGACGTAATGAATACGGGTGGCAATAAAGTGAATAAATCCGCCTCTCATTTCACCCAGCCGCGACTGTGAAACCGTATCCCAGACTTTAAAGTGACTCATAGTTTTGGGAAAGGGAACTGTTAGAGTATTTCACAACAAGGTTTACCTCGTTTACCTGCCATTTTGCAGTCTGCAGTCTGTATTTGTCTCAAACCTCTTAAATACTCACAATTCCCTGGTCTGAGAAAGGCAATTGTTAGATTAAATAGCATTTGATCGACGAAATAACGAAAGGAATGTTTGAGATTTTAGAAAGGAAACATACAACTTCACGTCAGAAAGATCGATGCGTCAAATACGATGAAAAGTACGTGGTTTGCATTCTGAATAGACTCTTTGCATGACTTGATCACGTGATTAACTTTCAGTAACCACGAAAACAGTTCACTTTTGAAAAATTTTGTTAACACAAGGTGAAATAGCATATAAAAATTAAGCAACCTGAGAATTTTCATCCGCGTATCTCAAAAGTAGCGATTGTAACGGCCGCCGAAAGTTAGAAGCATTTGTATAAGAAATTAAAATAACTTTTGCCAGCCAGTCACGCTTGCATGGTTTTCAATACAAATCCTTGTACATTCTAAAATGTTTAAACTGTCGTTAAATCTTTCCCTTACGCATTTAGGGATCAAATTGCCTGTTATGAATTAAAAGGAGATTTGAGCCCTGTAATGCTTAAGAAATGAAAGTTCTGAAAATTCAAAATTACAAGGATTTGTATGGAAAACCATGCAAGCGTAACTGGATGGCGTAGGTTGTTTTTCTCATAAAAATGCTTCCAACCTTCGGCGGCCGTTGCAATCGCTACTTTTGAGATATACCGCTGAAAGTTCTCAGGTTACCTAATTTTAATATGCTCTTTCAGCTTGTGCTAAACAAAATTTTTCAAAAGTGAACTGTTTTCGTGTTTACCGAAAGTTGATCACGTGATCAAGTCAACAATTTCTTCCTTATTAAACCCCCTATAAGGGAGCATTCACAAAAACTTGTTTGGGGGGAGCTGATGAGAAATTGGGGGTACCCCCAAAATTTAAGATGCTGAAAGGGGGGTGTTTGAAAAATATATCATCCTCAAGGGGTGGGGGTACTTAAAAATTTATAAAAAAGACAAAAAGTAGCCCATGTAGCATGTGATTTTATACAAACAACAATATAATCTAACAGTAACTACTATATTTTGTTCAAATATAATATAAACCGTGAACTCTTGTCATAACATTTTGTTTTCAATAATAGGTAGATACCTCTTTTCATCACATTTTGTTCTCAAAAATATACTAAATAACTCGTCATAGCATTTTCGTTTTAAAAATACATGTATAAGTAAATAGCTCTTTTCAGATAGTTGTAGATCACATACAAATGATATAATATTTGATCATTCCAATTCAACAATTTCTTGTCAATCACTTCCCTCTTGATTGGAACTTTCATCGTTGGTTAAATTTTCATTATTGTTAGCTGTACTTGGCACATGATGCTGATGGGCCCCTGTCTTGGAATGTATTTTTGAGAGCAATATTGATCTTCGTATACCTGCCAACTCTAACGCATTATGCTTGAGTCTCACGCCCGTGGGCTAAAGATGCCAATCTCACCGATCTGCGAACATTTCGGCATTTCGGAAAGTCGTCGGAAATCTTCGAAAGTAGTAGGGATTCCAAAGCTCTACTGGATAAATCATAATGGCTACCCATCCCCCCCCCCCGGGAATTTGCTGAGCCTTTGTCACTTTTTCTAGCCTGCGAGCAAGCTGTCCATTAGGGGGAGTCGCGAGAAGTCACGCAAGAGGAGACGAAACCGCGATGGGCGGGGAAAGAAAGCTATCCCTTTCCTCCGCCCTTGAGGCCGCTTGCTCCCGCGTTCCCTCGCTTCTCGCTTCGCTCGCCATAATTGAAGAGCCTGCTCGTAGGGTATTTTTTTTGGGAAAACTGCAATCCCCTTCGTTGGGGCCGGGCGGTTCAAAGAAAGACCCATCCCAGGACAACACCCCTCCTTGTATTTCTATTGTATGTCTTTTAATCTCGTGGAAAGGAGGGCATGATACATTATTTACCAGATCACGTGTAAAAAAGCGGTTGTCTTTCTGATTGGTCCAGACACAGTGACCGACACAATTTTTTTCTTAGGCCCCGTTCACTGCATATCCGGTTATTTTTGAATTCGCAACTTTTTCTTTCCGGATACAGCTTTCGTCCGAACGTATCCGGTGTACCCTGCATACGAATCCGTAACTTTTTGAATCTGCTCTCCAGAGTGGAAATTTTTTAATACGCCATGAATCCGAAATCGTGTGAACGCTAAATCCGGATATTTTTTCCAGTGACATTACATGCACGTACAAGATCAAGCCCAGTTCTTTACCGTGAATATCCAAGACAGTGCTGAGCGCAATGTTATCGCTTCTTTACTTAATGGACTTTAGTTTCAAGTTTCAAGTCTTATAACGTGTGTGCAGTTCAACCTAGCAGTGATTACTATACACTTCAATTATGCCAAACGGCGGCTCGACAGTTTGAAGCTTCTTTCCATGTCGGACAGACGAATTGTACGGCTAAACAAGATAAACGAGCGAAATAGTGCTTGGTGGGACAATTTTATCAGTAAAACAGTTATTGAAGAAGATTGGCGATAAAATTTTCCAATATCGCTTTACAAATTCGCTGACGAACTGAGAGTGAATCCGGATACGTGTGGACGTGTAATGTTTGAATGCGCAAAGAAAAATGGGTGGATTCAAAAATATTCAGATACTTGTGGACGGGAGATTAGGTTTGGCGTCCCACAGGACTGCAATAGGCCATTTACACGATGACGTCATTTTACTGCTACAACCAGAATCCTTCAGGTTTTGCTTTCTTGCATAAATTAGGGCGTTTGCTATTAAAACCTCGCTGGGACCGGATTTCCAGATTTAAATTTGAAAGAAAAAACGAAAAGGGTTTTGGTCGTAGCAGTAAAATAACGCCATCATGCAAATAGCCTATTCTTGTTGCGTGGTGTTTAAAATAACGTAACCGATTTAGTGAATCGATAGCTACTTAATTCTCCCATCTTAAAATTTTTTGGGGGGATATGATCATGAAGCTCCTGCTGATATTTTTGCATCACAGAAATAAGCTTGTTGTTATTTTGTTCAAAGAAACTGTAACTGAACGTAGCCCTTGTTTTAGTAATGTCTCCGTTTTTCACGCATAAACATGTCGACCACATGCTAATTAATTTTAAAGTAGGTGGTTGGCGGCTCGTGAACGAAAAAAAAAATGAATCAGGTGTTGTTTTTTCTCCTCTCTTTTCAAAGAAAAAATAAAAGCCTGATCACAGATAAAGATCTAATCAAAGGATCAAACGTTTACTTATATTTTTTACAGAATGCCGGAAGTCTACGAGTAGATTGCAGACAAAGTACATATATATTGTATCGAAGAGCTTGGCAGGTGGATTCTTTTTGGGTAATAAATAATGTCAAAGCGTAAGAGACACGCACCAGTTTATGAAGGGGAGCAGTCGGGTACTAAACGCCTTCCGGTACCAGATGAGATGGTATGTATTTGTAGATTTTTGTTGCATTACTTATACACCGCTGTAAAAAAACAAACAAACAAAGAAACAAAAGAATGTTTCTTCAAATGTCTTTTTTTATATCCATTCAAGACATTTCAGTACGAGAAAGCACCTTGAGTTCATTGGGCCAAACTTGAGTTCATTGGATGGGCCAAATAAATGGTGACATGATTGCCTTGATGACGTTTCATAAAAATCTGATATTAGAAGCATTCATACCGCGAATATTGTGGCAGAAAAAAATGAAAATGATAATAATAATAATAATAATAATAATAATAATAATAATAATAATAATAATAATAATAATAATTTTAATAAAAAAAACAAGACTTTATTCATAGATTTAAAAAAAAAAATAGACTATTTACAGATTCAAGAATATGAAATATTAAAATATATACTTGTACATTTTTCTTGTCTACGAAAGAGAATTGTTGTAAAATGACTATCTAAAGACTACTAAAAACAATTATAAAAAGCATCAAAAAGTTGATAAAAAAAATAAAAACTATTTATAATAATAATAATAATAATAATAAATGATTGTCAGTGTACAAAATATTAAAGTTTTTGATTGGTTAAAATGATCCTGCTATTGGTCGCTATTTAGAATGGTGTTGAAAGAAACAATGTATCCACTTCAGCTTGGGTGACAGCTTTTCAAAATATCAAAAACCGCTCCTCTAACAAAGAATGGGAAGGGCTGGTTACCCCAACAGCAACTTGGGTTATTTTTTAAGATTGGTTATTTTGATCCTAAACCGTTTTTATATTAGAATCCTGGTGTTTTCTAAACACCATTGTCTTACTGCTTTAACTCAAAAGACAACAAGAAGACAAGCGTTGTCCTTTGTTTGGAGCGTTGGGTTGAGTCGAGCAAAAATGTTTTTATGTTCAGTTCACAAAAACGTTATTTTACAGTACTGGTTGCAGGCAAGTTGGCAGTCGGCATTGTAAAAAACTGTAACGTCTACAAGTATACAAATCCACTGCGACAAATTCAAGTCTTTCAAATTCTGCCCCTTTTTTCATTACAAACTTCAACTTTACCAATAAACTCACAACCTGATCAAATCACTTGTTCTTAGAAAGAGCCGGTTTTCCCACCACACTATGTAGGTCTACCTAAATTGGCGACAAAGTGTTAACATTCGCCCGCTTATATCGTTCAATAATCTAAGGCAGTTCCTAAGGTGATGCCTCGTTCAGCAGGACTTTGTTGCCTAACGCCTTCTTTCAAGACCATAAGGTCCTTATCAAGTGCGCTCATGTCGACGTATTTGACGGCGTTCTGTTTCTTCAGTCGAGGCCGCATCACACCAAAAAAAGATTCTGGTTGCATTTTCTCGTCCTGCCTTGAAAACATCGAACTCGCGTTTAGACTTTGACTTTTTCTTCTCCAGCTCTTTGACTACCTTACTTTCTATTAAAGGATTTCTGAACGGAGACCCGGATGCTTGTCTCGATTGTGACAAAGGAAGACCCCCTTACATGCGGTGTTTTTTGCACTTATTCTTTTGATGGCCTGAAAGATAAGAAACGAAATACAGTTTTTGGGGCTCGACCCTGCAAGAAGCGCTTTGTATCTCTACAACCAATAAGTTTTTGTCTTACGTCAGATCTTCTTCCCTTCTGCTTAATTAGGTAAGATGTACTTTGTTCCAGGAACTCTTTCCCCGGACGACTCACAGCTCTCAGTGATGGGAACGAAAGTTTCACTGCTCACCAAAAAGGAATCTTAATTTGGAGAATGTAAAATTTGACTTTCGCTCTGTAGAGGGGCTAGTGAATGTCCTGAATGTCATGTTGAAAGATTTAATTTGATCAAACGATGCTCGACTGAGAACATTTACAGGAAAACGCTCCCGCGGTCAGTTCTCTTGGCCTCTTATCTATTCCATCTCACTTTTAATTATTCGTTTCTCCGCCATCGTGAGCTCATAAGGAGATGAAAACTAAACATCCAGATCCGACAGCTTTATATGTACAGTGGAACCTCTTCAATACGACCACCTTCGGGCCATGGAAATTTGGTCGTATTAACGGGGTGGTCGCATTAACGGGGTAGGGTCAAATTATGGTGCAAAATGCTTTTAAACTACGTTCTACTAAATGTATGGCTTTAATCCGCTATAAATCAACCTTTTTGCAGTTAATTAACAACCTTACAACCGCAAATCAATGCAAGTAAACAATGTAACAGTAAACGAAACTGAGTAATAAGAAAAACACTGACTTCTTTCAGTTCCTTGTTGTGAAAGGAAGGGGCTTGTGAAATGTGGGTGAGGATACGGGAGGGAAATCCCATGTGTTTACAAGTTTACTGGACAGCCAAGAAAGGTTGATATGCTTAACAAATTATTAGGCATTCCAAGTAACCGATCTGTGAGAAAAGAACAGGAAATGGACGCGAAGAGAAAAGCCACAGTGGAAGGCAGCAAAAACAAGAAAGCAAAATAACTTTGAGAGCCTCGAAATTCTGCAAAGTGAAGTCTTTCAGATCTTTTGTATTATTTATTCATTTATACTTTTTACTGAACACTGCAATTTAGCGGATGTCATGCTAAACACTAACACCTTTGCCTAAAAACATTCAATAAAATATTAGTACTGCGTTATTGTTTGTCGGATTGTGTCTGTTTTCATTCCGCAGCCCCACCAAGCACTTTGAATGGTCGTATTAACGGGGTAATTTTATAAAGAAAGTAACGACTCAGGACTCCCAGAGGTGGCCGTTGGTCGTAATAACGGGGTGGTCGGATTAACGGGGTTTTCAGATAAGAAAATGAGTGGGCTTTTGTTCGGTCCACAAAAATGTGGTCGTAATAACGGGGTGGTCGTATTAACGGGGTGGTCGTATGGCGGGGTTCCACAAGAACTCAGTGTACAAAAATCTCTGGTCTCAAATTTCCCCAGCAAGTCACTCTAGTCGAAATCCACCAGGACACCAAGCCTAGGCCTGTGAACGCAGACGTAGTGCTGCTCCACCCCAAGCGACGACCGGAAATATGTCAGTCGGTTCGTAGGCTAATTGACACCTGTCAGTCTTAGAGTATTTGGAAGTGGTAGTTTCCGAGACACTTTGCAAAATAGGATGCGCAAAATGGAAAGCGGTGGAAAACTCGGCTACAATTTCCACACTAGTTGGTTTCGCCTGATTTTGAGGCTCCCTCATTCCTTCTCTTTGCCCATGGCCTGGGGTTTACAAAGAATGGTGTGATAAGAACACATAAGAACATCCCTTAATACCAATCGAATCCACTCTATGACAGACAAAATTCTCAAACAGTATTTATTTCCCCTGGCTGTTGCTTCCAAAAATACGGGCACAAACTGATTAATACGTGACGACCCTCGCGTTTTTCTACTTGAATTCTGTAAAATTTGCGATAATATTGCACTGTGCTAGGGTCACATATCTCCTAAAGAAACACTGATTGAAGTCCTTCAAGGGTGGTCCATACTCGCCGGCGGTTTTTATTTCCATACGCGCGCTCGACGATCTCTGAAGAGAAAATAGTGGGTCTGTGAAAAGGCTACCTCTGTCAAAGTTTGAATTCTGTGGAGAAAGCTTTCATTTGATGACAATAAAGCTCGCAGTTAGTGTTCAGATGTGTGGAGTAAGGAGGCTGGAACAGTGGATTTATTCCATATTCACCAAGCATGTCTCTTTCTTCCGCGACGGAATGGACAGTTATGCATGTGTCGCCCCTTTCAAGCAGGGTAGAACTGTCTGGCCTTGATGTTTCAACGGCCTGCTCAAAAAAGAGCAGAAGCTCATTACCGTTCGATGCTCCTTTTATAACATTCACATAATCATCTTCTAGACAAGAGTGCAAGAAATTTATTGTGTATCTAATGGCATTTGATTTTTGAAGCTGATCGCTAAATTTCAAAAGCGGATGTCCTAACTGGTGCATTTCCGTATCGTGTGGTTTTCGTGGTTTTACTACACCTGTCTCGTCGAAAAAATGCAGGGAATTCGGCGACGTCTAAGTCACTGATTTGATCAAGGAAAACGTTTGTATAGTCTTCAAGTCTATTCGAGATGTCAGCAATATAAATACTCGGTTTGAAAGTTTTTGCAATTTCAATGCGTTCAACTGCATTTGGCGTGAGAACACTTTGACCTTTGTGCCGTTTTGATGGTGGAAAACATGAGTGTACGTTGGTCAAATCGCAGTCGCGTAAAACATTCTGAACAAAATCACAGCTGGTTCAAAGTTTTTGAACTGATTGCAGGTTGAGGTTCCTCATTATTATGGAAATCCAGAACCCTTTGGCCAACAGAGTCACTGACAAGTTTCTACCGTTATCGTAAAGACCACTAGACTATATCTAATTAAAGCTACATAGACATGATTTCGATTTTCACTTTCAACAAGACAACGCACGTTAACAGATAGAACTTTAAATTTGATCAAGAGAAAAAAAGAAAACAAGATTCTTTCGTGTCTGATTTGCTCATCCAAGAAGTGCAGCTTGGAGTTATAACCATTCTAAGCGGAGGGAAAAAAAAAGAGCAACGAAACGAACCAATCTAAAAATGTGACAGTTCCCGATGAGGACCAGGACTTAGAGCAGGTATATAAGGAAATTTTGAGAAATCTTGATATTTTTAAGCTCTTGAAGTTTTGTTCTCTTGCAGAAGATTGGTCCTACCTCATCGCGTGGAAGTTTTCTTCAACCTGAGGATCTACCAGGTAATTGACCAAAAGCTTGAAATTGCCTGGTCCAGGCTCTTAGGTAGAAGGGACGTTGCTAGAACTAATCTCATCCTTAGACCCCTCTACCAGTTTCCTAGAAAAATGCCCTGGGGAAGAAGTTGCGCGAGAATAGAAGCACGTCGGATAATAAGACGCGCCTGATCCTGGAAAATTAAAGGGCGTGATAACCGGGTCCCTCCCGCACTAGCTTTCTCGATCCGCTGCTGGAACATGCTAGCAAAAGGTTTAGGCCTAGCCCAAACGTCGAACTTTTCATGAGACGAACCAAACTCTAATTTGGATCGACCTAAATTAAGTGTAGATCGTCTGTTGGTTAAGACACGTCGAACCAATAAACTGAATCAGACCTAAAAGCAATTTTAGCTGGCCTGCGGGTGTTCAGTAATAAATTTCTTCCTAACGAGGCTAAGTATACATTATCAAACAAAAAGGCCATGTGCACGATGGCGTCATTTTAATTCACACAGCACCTTCTCAGTTCATCATGCCATCCTCACCACACTAAGAAAGCCATTCCTTTCAGCTTAGCCCTCCGCGTCCGCCGTATCTGCTCTACAGAGGCTAAGTTTAAACATCGCATTAATGAAGTTAAAACATATCTCCTTGCTCGTGGTTATAATTATAATTTCCTAGAAGAACAGTTCCTACGCGCTGCAAATATTTCTCGTACTAACGCGTTACAGACTAAACCTAAAGCTTCTAACGATGTTGTACCATTTGTTGTCACATATAACCCAGCACTTCCACGCATTTCTAATATCCTACGTAAACATTTTAACATCTTACACTCTTCTAACCGTTGCAAAGACTTCTTTAAGCAACCTCCTTTTGTTGCTTACAGACGTAGCCCTAATCTTCGTGACATTTTAGTTGAAGCACAATTACCCGTTATCTCCAATAATCATTTTCCGCCAGGCTCCTTCCGCTGTGGACAAAATTATGCCACTTGTCCATATATTACTAACAGCCTCACACGTTATACCTTTTACGCGACAGGTGAAACACGCTCAATCACTTCACACATTACTTGTAACACTAAAAACGTGATCTACATGGTTCAATGTAACCGCTGTAATTTACAATATATAGGTGAAACTAAGCGACGTCTCAAGGACAGATCGATTTAACGAACACAGACGTGCAGTCGACAAAACTAACATTAAATCTAAACCCACTACTGTTTCTGAACACTTCCTTTCTCACTCTAACCATTCTCATACTGACATGCAGTTAATCCCACTAGAGAAAATTCATTCTTCACGTGGCTCAGTTCGTAAGGCCAGGGAGTCGCATTTGATAGATAAAGCCATGACCCTTGAAGCCCTTGGCCTAAACCGCCGTGACGAATTATTGTAATCCATCTCTTTAGTATTTTTCCTTTCCAGTTTTTGTGTTGTACGTCATTTGCGCCTCTCCCTTTTAAACAATTTTTATTGCAACATTCTCCATATATAATATTGTGATTGCTACATAAGTTCAGTAACATCTGTAAACCTGAAGAAGGCTGGTATGGCCAGCCGAAATATTGTTATAAAAAACAATACTCGTTGTTTTAAATCAGCTTTGCAGTAGTCTTTGGACTTCTCGTTCTTGGTTCGTCATTTTATTACCACGACCAGAATCCTTTTCGTTTTTCCTTTCATATTTAAATGTGGTCATCCCAGCGAGGTTTAAAGAACAAAAGCCCTAATTTTCAGAAGGACGCAAAGCCCTGAAGGATTCTGGTCTTAGTGGTAAAATTACGTCATCGTGCAAATGGCCTATTTTTGATATATTTATAGTTTAGTTCGTCGCATATGAAGATCGACATTAATTTGTCTCGGAGACGATCTTCAGACGTCTGAAGCAGACGGATAGACGAACTTAACTGAGCCAGAAGTCGAAATTTTCATACACTTAACTCACCAAGTTTGTTCGTCTCATGAAAAAATCGACGTTTCGCCTATGCCCTAGTTTTATTTATCCCTGTTACATAATAATAAACTTATTGTTCATTCAAAATATAATTCGTACTTTAGAAACATGTTTACCACGATTGCTGTTAAGTTGCTGTCTTCATTTGCTTTTTTCTCAGCAAATTCAGATTATAAAAGAATGTCTAGCAGATATTTTTCATGTCATCTTCATATTATTTTTGCTGATTGACAGTAGCGCGTCTATTTCTTTGAAAAACGTGTAAAATTTTCTAAATTCTCTGCTAGTTTCTCTAGTTCTACCAAAACGGCTAAGCTAACCTTGTCTCCAGTAGCGTCCAACGAGGATTCCTGGTTGCAGGACACTACAGATAGTTAACATTATTAAGCAAATCTAAATTTTGTTTCAAGTAGATTATGACTTGGCCATATCTATGTATGTTTTACAATAATAAGTTAGTTTTGAAATTGCCTAATAATGCATGACTTAGCATTGGAGAAACTAGTCTCCTACACAGCCGTTTTTAGTGTCGTCACGCAACGCTCCTCCCCACAAACGCGACCGAGAAGGGAAAGACGATTGTTCAAAATTTCTCAGATAGGAGAGGATATAAATGAGTAAGAAAGTGTTAAAGCTTATCTCTATCGAACGGGTTTTTTTTCGGACCGACCAGTTAGAGTGATGGGAATAAGAAGGTTAATGATAATCATTGTAAACTTTCTATTGTCTTCCAGCAATTGCGTATTCGCAGCAATTGTTGATTGATAAGTTAATGGACATTTTGAATTTAACTCTGTTGTGCTTGATGGAAGTTCCAGCTGAGAATCAGGCTGAGAATTATGTTGTTAAATTAACATGACAAAAGATTGCATATTTTCAGACAAAGAATTTTTTAACTTGCGTTTTGAAGAACACGTAAATAAACTGATAAAATAAAAAAAATGTCCGGAAATTTTTCTTGCATTAAGGATAACCTCTTTTTATTTATTTTTACGCGCTTTTTCTTTTTTTCTCTTTTTAATTTGTACCATGCGATTTCTTTCAAAAGATCTGAATGTTAACCGGATAACTTCAGATGAAAAATTTTATTAAAATGTTGATTTTTGGCTCATTATAGTAATGGTTTTAGTGTGACCTTTACACATGTAAAAGTGGAAAATAGTAAGTATTGGCGGAGAAATCACGGTTTTTCGTTTGTAGCGGAAGTAAAAGTTATTCATTTGATTGGTAGCCCTATAGTGTTTTTCGCGGGAATTTCCATGGCTGGCGAATGAATAATCGGAATGTTTTTAGTTAGCGACTCGACGCAGCGTTCTTTTCTTGTTATTTTGATTTTTGTCCATGGCCAAGTTCAAAACAGCGGAGAAAGTGAAGGGTGAAAAGGAATCTCAACGAACAACGACACAACGTAAGAATATTTAGGAAGCAGCGGAAAGAAATGTCTTTTTAAAAAGACATTTTCGATAGGTATTTGACAATAACAACAAATGAAAAAGAACGTTTCCACCATTCATTTTAGCTAAGTGGAGCGCTTCATGTTTTCTCACAGTAGTAGAGTCAGCCTACATAAAATTAAAATCATAAATTATTTGCCGTTGTTGCATCGTGGTTAAAATTATATCCTCTCTCTATGTTAATTGTTGGCTCAGTAGAAGCCCTTTGCCGCCGAAGTGTCTTTCTTCTTTTCCTTCTACCGGCCGGTTTGGTTTTCGACTGAGCGGTGAGTGCATTTGTGGTCTTCCATTTCCACAGTCGTGAAAAGAAAAGTTGATCTCACTATTGATCCCATTGCAAACGTGGCTCGAAAGTCGAAACGCGAAGCTGTTTTAAAATGAAAAGTGCGCGGAAATTAAAGGATGTTAGTAGGATATACAGGCGGTAGCCAAATTTTCTGTGCAAATGAGAATCGTTTCTTATGCAGATTAGGGTCGTTCGTTCGAGGGCAGTTGAACCTGAGTGAGTGAGCCCGTGGCACGTGGGATCGCGCGTGGAGGGGTGTCACGTGATCAGATGGCGTGGAAATCGTGCGTGGTTGCGTGTCAAGGTCGGAATGTCTTCGGGAAAGGCAGGAACTCTTCCGAGTAGTGTAGGAGCAGCTCGGAAGGTCTCTCCTAATTGGTCACAGAAAACAATGTTGTTTTTCTACAAAGTCGCTAGCGTGTGAGGTTAAACATGTATTGAGAACCTTTGCCTGCATTCAAGGGATAAGTAATTGTCACATCAACCCAGAGTCTACACAAGCCACCCACACTTGACTAACCACAACATTAACTCCGCACTCAACTGAATACAATTGACTGGTCATGAGCTTTTCACAGAGCTCAAAAGTACTCACTGTTTACTCATTGTTGCTCTGAGCTGCTCTTTGATAACTCAGAGTTGCTCTGAGTTAGCTTCAAAGGAGCTGGCGACTAACGTTCTATTTTTTTCAACAGTAACAAACGGCTAAGACGAAGTTTGTACAAAATAAGTGAGCAGCTACTAAAGAAAATTGATGCTAGCTAAAAAACTATATATAGATATAAAAGCTATTAAAGTTTTACGAAAAAAGAGGGTAAACCCTCTTCTTGTGTGGATGCATTACCTCCCCCTCCCAGCCCTCCTTGTACATGTACGTCCGAGGGTACCAGAACGCCTTGCGGGAGTGCAAACAGTGCAGTGGGATCTTAAGTGATGTTACACGAGACGATTTGAAGCCAGGATTTTTAGTGCAACACAATGTTGCAAAATTGTTGCGACGGTTTTTCGAATTGCTACGACGTTGTTCCAACATTGCAACGCTGTATTGCGCCGGGTAAAAATCGTCGTCGCGAATCGTCTCGTGTAACATCAACTTTAAACGAAAAGGAAATTAGCTTTTTAAATGATGTAATCGCGTTTTGTTTCTGAGGTACTTAATTTGTCCACATCCCCATGCTATTTAGCCGCAAAGGATGCATTGCCAATCAAAGGTGAAATTTCTGACAGGAAAAACAAGGAATAAAAAAAAATCACCACAAAATGGGTGAAAACGGAGAGGGGAAAATTAACTTCAACAACACTAAAAACATAGGAATATGGTTCAATTCGAAACACCTGTAAAATGGATAGATGGATGAAAAGACTAAAGGAGGAACGAGACTATTTATCTTTGTTTTTGTTTTTTAGGTGTAGAAAGAATCAAAGATGATGTAGTGGTTAACGACGAGTTAAAATTGTTGTCATTCAAAATTGAAGACTGGAGAGCCCTAGCTCGACGACTTAATATTGTGGAAGCAAAGATACAGGCACTCGATTACGAGAAGGAAAATGTTAATGAAAAGGTTTACTCGATGTTGATGGAATGGAAACACATAGAAGGCCGCCGTGCAACCTACAGGGTTTTGTATCATGCCTTATGTCATCCATTCGTAAATCGCCGTGATTTAGCATATAAGTTCTGCATTGCTGCGAGCTCTTCTTTGGTGAGTACTTTAAGTAGCCGTGTTGTCACTCAATTTAGCCCAATTCTTTAGCCATTGGTTATATAAGTCCTGTTCGCCAATGAATAACCGCATAAAAGGGAAGGAACATTTCAACAACACTTATCATTCAGAAACTCTAGACAGGCTCTTTGATGGGAACATTTTTCTACTTACCCCAGGCTCCCGCGAACCTCCAGTTTACAGGGGTAAATCCAGGAATTTTCGTTAAGGGGGATCCAAAGTGAACACGCCGTCAAGGCAGTCAATCTCAATAACCATGAAAATATGGATTATTGTGGGCACTGTAATTGATGAAAATCTAACTTGAAAGCCTCGTTTCAGCTCACTAAAAAGTAAATTTTTAAAACAAAAAAATTGGAATCATGTTTATAGTAAGGCCCTGATTTTTAACTAAATGAGTGACCAAAACATTATATTATTGTGCTTGTTTACCCATACATCCATTACTGTTAGTTAAAGATTATCGGTCAAAAATTATCCTTCAAGGCTATCTAGAATTTTATTACTAGAAAAGAGGGCAGTAGAGGGCTTTGTTCACACTATACCGGAACCTAACCGGATAGATTTTGCGCCGTAGGAGCGAAACTAATCTACAGTTTCCGATGAGGAACAGGCCTCAAAGGTATGTAAGGAAATTGTAAAAAAAATCTTAGTTAATATTTTTGAGTTCTTGAAGTTATGTTCTCTTGCAGCTGCAGATCGGCCCTTCCTCATCGCGTGGAAGCTTTTCTCAAACTGAGGATAGAGGTAATTGACCAAACGCCTGCCTGTTCCAGGCTCTTTAGGTGAATTTCCACTGTCGCGTAATTTTTACGTGCGTACGCGCGTTTATAAAATAGAGACAATTTATGGAAGGTCACGCGTAGACGTGAAAGTTGAACCTCGCTCAGTGGAGGGGAACCATGTATTTGGTGATCCCTTTCCTAACACCAGGCAAGCCACAAAGGTTGCTAGAGGAACTACTGATATATTATTTTTAACGTTACGAAGGTAAGGGACGTCGGGAAAACTAATCTCACCCCCAGACCCCTCTACCTGTTTCCTAGAAAAACGCCCTGGGGAAGAGGTTGCGCGAGAATCGAAGCACGTCAGAAAATAACACGTGCCTGATCCTGGAAAATTAAAGGGCGCGACGACCGGTTCCCTCCCGTGCTAGCTTTCTCGATCCGCTACTGGAACATGCTAGCAAAAGGCTTAGGCCAAGGCCAAACGTCGAACTTTTCATGAGACGAACCAAACTCTTATTTGGATCGACCTAAATAAGTGTAGATCGTCTGTTGGTTAGGACGCGTCGAAATAAATTGAATTAGACTGAAAAGCAATATCAGCTGGCCAGCGGGTGTTCAGTAATAAATTTTCTCCCGAACGAGGCTAAATATACATTACCATACAAAATTATCCATTTGCACGATTGCGTCATTTTATTACTAGGACCAGAATCCTTTTCGTTTTTCCTTTCATATTTAAATTTGGTCATCCCAGCGAGGTTTAAAGAACAAAAGCCTTAATTTTCAGAAGGAAACAAAGCCCTGAAGGAGTCTGGTCTTAGTGGTAAAATGACGTCATCGTGCAAATGGCCTATTTTTGATATATTTATAGTTTAGTTCGTCGCATGTGAAGATCGACATTTGTCTCGGAGACAATCTTCAGATGTCTGAAGCAGGACGAACTTAACTGAGCCAGAGGTCGAAATTTTCATAAACTTAAGTCACCAAGTTTGGTTTGTCTCATGAAAAAATCGACGTTTGGTCTATGCCCTAGTTTTTTTTATCCCTGTTACATAATAACAAACTTATTGTTCATTCAAAATACAATTCGTACTTTAGAAACGTGCTTACCACGATTGCTGTAAAGTTGCTGTCTTCATTTGCTTTTTTCTCAGCAAATTAAGATTATAAAAGAATGTTGTGCGTCTAGCAGATATTCTTCATGTCATCTTCATGTTATTTTTGCTGTTCTTGCTATGTTTATTGACAGTAGTGCGTCTATTTCTTTGAAAAACGTGTAAAATTTTCTAAATTCTCTGCTATTTTCTCTAGTTCTCCAAAACGGCTAAGCTAAACTTGTCTCCAGTAGCGTCCAACGAGGATTCATGGTTGCAGGACACTACAGATAGTTAACATTATTAAACAAATCTAAATTTTGTTTCAAGTAGATTATGACTTGGCTATATCTATGTATGTTTCACAATAATAAGTTAGTTTTGAAATTGCCTAATAATGCATGACTTAGCATTGGAGAAACTAGTCTCCTACACAGCCGTTTTTAGGGTCGTCACGCAACGCTCCTCCCCACAAACGCGACCGAGAAGGGAAAGACGACTGTTCAAAATTTCTCAGATAGGAGAGGATATAAATGAGTAAGAAAGTGTTAAAGCTTATCTCGATCGAACGGGTTTTTTTTCGGACCGACCGGTTAGAGTGATGGGAATAAGAAGGTTAATGATAATCATTGTAAACTTTCCATTGTCTTCCAGCAATTGCGTATTCGCAGCAATTGTTGATTGAGAAGTTAATGGACATTTTGAATTTAACTCTGTTGTGCTTGATGGAAGTTCCAGCTGAGAATCAGGCTGAGAATTATGTTGTTAAATTAACATGACAAAAGATTGCATATTTTCAGACGAAGAATTTTTTAACTTGCGTTTTGAAGAACACGTAAATAAACTGATAAAATAAAAAAAAATGTCAGGAAATTTTTCTTGCATTAAGAATAACCTCTTTTTATTTATTTTTACGCGCTTTTTCTTTTTTCTCTTTTTAATTTGTACCATGCGATTTCTTTCAAAAGATCTGAATGTTAACCGGATAACTTCAGATGAAAAATTTTATTAAAATGTTGATTTTTGGCTCGTTATAGTAATGGTTTTAGTGTGACCTTTACACATGTAAAAGTGGAAAATAGTAAGTATTGGCGGAGAAATCACGGTTTTTCGTTTGTAGCGGAAGTAAAAGTTATTCATTTGATTGGTAGCCCTATAGTGTTTTTCGCGGGAATTTCCATGGCTGGCGAATGAATAATCGGGATTGTTTTTAGTTAGCGACTCGATGCAGCGTTCTTTTCTTGTTGTTTTGATTTTTGTCCATGGCCAAGTTCAAAACAGCGGAGAAAGTGAAGGGTGAAAAGGAATCTCAACGAACAACGACACAACATAAGAATATTTAGGAAGCAGCGGAAAGAAATGTCTTTTTAAAAAGACATTTTCGATAGGTATTTGACAATAACAACAAATGAAAAAGAACGTTTCCACCATTCATTTTAGCTAAGTGGAGCGCTTCATGTTTTCTCACAGTAGTAGAGTCAGCCTACATAAGATTAAAATCATAAATTATTTGCCGATGTTGCATCGTGGTTAAAATTATATCCTCTCTCTATGTTAATTGTTGGCTCAGTAGAAGCCCTTTGCCGCCGAAGTGTCTTTCTTCTTTTCCTTCTACCGGCCGGTTTGGTTTTCGACTGAGCGGTGACTGCATTTGTTGTCTTCCATTTCCACAGTCGTGAAAAGAAAAGTTGATCTCACTATTGATCCCATTGCAAACGTGGCTCGAAAGTCGAAACGCGAAGCTGTTTTAAAATGAAAAGTGCGCGGAAATTAAAGGATGTTAGTAGGATATACAGGCGGTAGCCAAATTTTCTGTGCAAATGAGAATCGTTTCTTATGCAGATTAGGGTCGTTCGTTCGAGGGCAGTTGAACCTGAGTGAGTGAGCCCGTGGCACGTGGGATCGCGCGTGGAGGGGTGTCACGTGATCAGATGGCGTGGAAATCGTGCGTGGTTGCGTGTCAAGGTCGGAATGTCTTCGAGAAAGGCAGTAACTCTTCCGGGTAGTGTAGGAGCAGCTCGGAAGGTCTCTCCTAATTGGTCACAGAAAACAATGTTGTTTTTCTACAAAGTCGCTAGCGTGTGGGGTTAAGCATGTATTGTGAACCTTTGCCTGCATTCAAGGGATAAGTAATTGTCACATCAACCCAGAGTCTACACAAGCCACCCACACTTGACTATCCACAACATTAACTCCGCACTCAACTGAATACAATTGACTGGTCATGAGCTTTTCACAGAGCTCAAAAGTACTCACTGTTTACTCATTGTTGCTCTGAGCTGCTCTTTGATAACTCAGAGTTGCTCTGAGTTAGCTTCAAAGGAGCTGGCGACTAACGTTCTATTTTTTTCAACAGTAACAAACGGCTAAGACGAAGTTTGTACAAAATAAGTGAGCAGCTACTAAAGAAAATTGATGCCAGCTAAAAAACTATATATAGATATAAAAGCTATTAAAGTTTTACGAAAAAAGAGGGTAAACCCTCTTCTTGTGTGGATGCATTACCTCCCCCTCCCAGCCCTCCTTGTACATGTACGTCCGAGGGTACCAGAACGCCTTGCTGGAGTGCAAACAGTGCAGTGGGATCTTAAGTGATGTTACACGAGACGATTTGAAGCCAGGATTTTTAGTGCAACACAATGTTGCAAAATTGTTGCGACGGTTTTTCGAATTGCTTCGACATTGTTCCAACATTGCAACGCTGTATTGCGCCGGGCAAAAATCGTCGTCGCGAATCGTCTCGTGTAACATCAACTTTAAACGAAAAGGAAATTAGCTTTTTAAATGATGTAATCGCGTTTTGTTTCTGAGGTACTTAATTTGTCCACATCCCCATGCTATTTAGCCGCAAAGGATGCATTGCCAATCAAAGGTGAAATTTCTGACAGGAAAAACAAGGCATAAAAAAAAATCACCACAAAATGGGTGAAAACGGAGAGGGGAAAATTAACTTCAACAACACTAAAAACATAGGAATATGGTTCAATTCGAAACACCTGTAAAATGGATAGATGGATGAAAAGACTAAAGGAGGAACGAGACTATTTATCTTTGTTTTTGTTTTTTAGGTGTACAAAGAATCAAACATGGTGTAGTGGTTAACGACGAGTTAAAATTGTTGTCATTCAAAATTGAAAACTGGAGATCCCTAGCTCGACGACTTCATTTTATGGAAGCAGAAATAGAGGCATTCGATAAAGAGAAGGAAAATGTTAATGAAAAGGTTTACTTGATGTTGATCGAATGGAAATCAAGAAAAGGCTCCGGTGCAACCTACCAGGTCTTGCATGATGCCTTATGCCAGCCACGTGTAAATCACCGGGATTTAGCAGATAAGTTCTGCATTGATGCAAGGCCTTCTTTGGTGAGTACTGTAAAAAGTAGGCGTGTTGTCACTCAATTTAGCCAGATTCTTTAGCCATTATATAAAGTCCTGTTCCCCAATGAATAACCGCATAAAAGGGAAGGAACATTTCAACAACACTCATCATTCAAAAACTCTAGACAGGGTCTTTGATGAGAACGTATTTCTCCTTTCCCCAGGCTCCCGCGAGCCTCCAGTCTACAGGGGTAACTCCAGGAATCTTCGTTAAGAGAGGTCCAAGGTGACTGGACACTGTCTCGATAACCATAAAAAACATGGATTAAAAATAATTATAAGAGTCATTAAATACAATAGGCCACTTCCAAGTTCCAAAAACCCTCACTTTCAAAATGAGGCTGGTTGCATAACCTGTCTTGTGAAAATGAGGTTTATTTACATGAGAATGAAAAATGACTTCCATATCAAAGGCTGAGCGCCCTCCCTCGTTTTGAAACAGAGACCCGGGGGAACTCGGAAATGGCTTATTATTATTCATTCAAAATATTTCCCCAATTCTGATTGGCTAAAAGCACACGCATAATTCACCACAACCAGGTACTGATGACCAAATTTGGAAGAATTTTGCGTTTAACGAACCGATAACGTCAAAAGTGCAGCTTTCTTGCAGGTTAATGCACCGTTAACCGAGAAGACCTGGGGACGAGGTTGAGTTGTTTTGGTTGTCAAAACAAAAATGGCGGAGGTTTCACTCATTTCAAGAGTAAGAACTAGGCGAAATTATAGCTAAAAACATGACAAGAACAGCAAGAAGACAACTCGAAGGGCCACATTTGCTGTTTTGAGAATATTTGCGGAGCTGAACAACCCTAAACGTGCACTATCGAAAATGAACTTAACATCGATGGATCGATGGAGGTAAGCATGTTTTACCCATGTTTTTAAACTGGGAATTATTTTGAATGAATAATAAAACAATTATTGAATTCGGCTTTCGTATCATATGAAGAATTATGGAGATCGGGAAGGGTGTTATCCTCGACGGATAACACCCTGCTCGATCTCCATAATTCTCCATAAGATAATTGGCCTCATTCATTACTGCGCTTTTCATAACCACGCGAAGTCTGAAGTTCAAAAACCAACTGACATTTGCGTTTTTCCCTGCCGTCAATCATCTTAACGGGCCTCTTAGGAGACAGAACTTTGCTTAAACGGGTTCAAAAGGTCAAGGTTTGTGATCTATGATTGGTGGATTTCGATCCGTTTTGTGTGTTTCTGTGTTTCAAGGTTCATTGCTTGTGATAGTAATTATGATTGACGGCAGCGAAAAACGCAATAGTGAAGGCGGCTTTTGAATTTTAGAGTTCGCGTTTTTGTGAAAAGCGCAGTAATTGTTAAATTTGTCAAAAATATTATTTACTGGAGTTTGTGACAATAATAAAATGCTGAACGGAGAGCCCGCTTTTATTTCAAGGGCAGATCGGGCATAAAGGGCAGAAAGGGCACCTTTTTAGCCCTGTGTTTTTTCCCCTGGGCGCGCGTGGAGCTCTGGCGTGTAAGCCGTGCGCGTCGAGTCAGGAAACAAGCCACGATTAAATTCGACCAATGATTTATTTACAAACTAATTTCCTATGTACAAACATCCGTAACTTCCTATCCACTTCATTATATATGGAGGAAGACACTTAATTAGTATGCGGGAAATCCAAATTAGTATGCGGGAAGGTAGTGAGCAGGCTTTTATGCCGTTCAAACAATAAAAAATACGGCAACCAACCAGAATGCTTCGTCAAACGGGACAGCCAATGAGCGTCTTTCTAATTCCGGTCAACCTATCAAAACAACTATGACATCATAGTACCCCGGAATACATATGACATCATCTTCCGAAAATAACTAAAACCTGTCAAACCGGTTATACCAACCATGACCGCCACAAGATAAATATAGAACATGACATCATTGATAAACCCGTCAAACTGGATATACTTAATGAGATTCCACCGCAAGTTAATGAGATACCACAGAATTTTATTCATGAGATCAAGAAAATAGCCTATGACGTCACTAGTTAATGTATTCCCCCCCACCTTAATGAGATTCCCCCCAAAAAAGAGGTTAATTCGGTCCCTCCTATACTACTACCGCCTGTCATTTATCCGAGATGAAGTCATCTGTTGAACGCTGGTATAAGCGTTTACAATACGAAAAAGAATTTCCTTTTGTTAGAATAACTGCTAAATCTTTTACCGCTTCAACATGTTTTTATGCCTTTGAACAAAGAGATGTTCGTTTGACGATTCCTGCGAAAACCAAAAAACATTATGAAGCTTCCCGGATTGAAAGCATTTTGAATCACGGAACAATAACCGTGTAATATCGACAGCCAGCTCTCATTTCTTTATCTGCTTTCTATGTCATTCTGCTATGGTCACGGGCTGTTATTTCTCCTCCGATCTTAACGTGGTTACCCTGGTATCTACGTGAGCTTATCATGTTTTCAACGGCTTAGTTGGGAATAGAGGCCCCTCTTCCTTACACAGCACGTTTGGTGTACCGGTGATGCGTTAATGACAACCTTTATCGACTGCTTCCACTTTTACGCTCCGAACGCACAGCTAAACGCAGTCCGTGAATTGAACAGAGAGTGTTTCTTTAATTCGATCTCTCTTTTAAAACGTCATACACAGTAATCCAACAACTTTCAGTTACCATAGGATCATGAGAAAAGGAGATAGTTCTCGCTCCACTATCAGCCTCTGTTTTATAGTGCTAACAGTCACTTGCCGTAAATTTTCACAAGAAATAGTTAATCAATATACCTGAAACAGACCAGCTACTTGACTTCTGTAGTAAGAGTAGCGGCAAGTCAAAGTTTAGAATCTTCATGCACCTTATAATCTACCCGATAGGAAAAATAAAGATTTAGGAAAACCTCTGTTCGCTTTCAGCTAGGTAAACTCTAAGGTCACGCTTCACACTATAACGAGCTTATGAGTCGTGGTTAGGCCTGTCAGCACTTTATTTCCTAAAAGATCATACAGGTCATCCTTCGCTCCTGTTCTTAAAAGTTTAGATGTTGAAATCAATCTTACCCGACGTTCCTAGGAGGGCGGACTTGTTTTAAGTCGTTTGGGGTCGTTCTGAGCCCGGGGGGTACTTTAGGACGTGTTCTGGGTGGGGATGTGCCGCTGGGACCCTGGAACCCTTAACCTATACCAGAGCTAGTTCAGCTGAATTTTGCTACCCTATACTAGAGTAAACTCCCCAATTCCCCCCATCCTAGAGTAGCTGTTGACCTAGTCTAGATAAAATCTTCAACCAACTGATCAGTTTCCTGAAAAATGATACCCTATTCTAGACTCAAATGCTCTGATTTATATACCCTATCCTAGAGTAAACTGCTTGAAAATCATACCCTTCACAGCGGCACATAGCTATATAGCCCATATATGGTAGTACCCTCCCCCTTTAGGAATTTTTGGTTTGGGATGTTCAGCTGGGATCCCGGAACCCTTAGCCTATACTAGACCTAGTTTGGTTCCTCGGTTTAGTAACTACGGCCTTGGGAACGGCGTTGTCAGAGATCACAGTTGAATAAGCATAATAATTCAAACAGCTTAAAAAGCTAATATAATGTGAACTGAAAATGATTTTTCTGTTTGAACTTAATCTATTCAAGCAAAGTCAAATTCCAAGTGAGATTAAAGCACGGCGTTGTCAGAGGTCACAATTGAATAAGTATAATCAGGAGCCCATGGGCTCCTGGTATAATATTGAAAACAGCTTAACAAGCTAAAGTATGATATAAACTGAAAATGAGTTTTCTATTGAATCTATTCACTAGAGTCAAATTCCAAGTGAGATTACAGCACAAGGACCCAGGGCCGTTCGTGCATTCGAGAATGCTTTGAAAAATGGTGAAGTAAAGGTGTACCGCGGTCGAATCATGTTTGTTGGTCAGGATCGAGCGGGAAAGACGAGTTTGAAGAAGTCCTTCCAAGGTCTGCCATTTAGTCCAACTCAGTGTAGTACCGATGGAATTGACGTTGACTGTTTGGAATTTGACTATGAAGGCGATCAAGTGAAGAACTGGAGAGTTACTGATGAAACGTTTGGTTTATCTCAGCACTTAAACGTTCTCGCAAAAAAAGCGGCTGTACAATTGAAAAAAGAAGAAGAACAAGAAGAACAAGGAGAAGGAGGAGAAGAAGAAGAAGAAGAAGAAGAAGAAGAAGACACAAAACACCATCTACGGGATGTGCCAAAAGATGAGGTCTGTAGAACGAAATGTGTGCATATCAGTGAGTATAAAGGGAAATTCATCACTCCACGCTAACTCACCCACGAAGAGGGCTTGGGGTTGATAACCCACCTTTGGATTTGTGCTACTTTAAATTTTTCAATATGTTAATGAAAATTAAAATATGAAAAATTAACGTTTCACAGACAGGACAGCCTGTGATGACCTCTAGAAGATGATGCAAGTTTTATTATATACATGTTTGGCGCTGCTGGGTACCTATGACGTCACTAAAATGTCCGCCATTTGGGATTTTAACATAGGACCACATAGGGAACCCACGCTCTTATTAGTAAACTGCAAATGGAAATTAAATAAGAGATAAAATCTTACCTGTTTTATCCTCGAATCTGCTGTGGTGCGAAGTGAAATGGAAGTTGTTTTACGATGCGAAAACGATGTTAAATTCGCACGCTTTGACAGTTGTTGATTTCACAATGCTCTATGTGGTTTGGCTCGCATTTCACTGTTGGTTGCAAGCGCCGGTTGTTATTATCGTCTCGCGTTTCTTCGTTGATTGTTAATTTATTAACAGTTTGAATTAGAGTAAGAGAAAAGAGACAAGGGACGAAACTAATTTGATGACCGATTTATTTTCAAGCCGTACTCAAGTTTTACGGGCGGTTTTTTTCACGAAATTCATTCCAACAACAGTTTAAGGGATAAAATGTACGGTGGGCCACTTTTTTCTATTTAAAATAAAAATCTTCGTATTAAAAATGGTCATTTATGAACGCCTCCACTTGACTGAACCGGAAGTTGACTTTGCGTTTGACGTCTGAAAGTTTCTTGAGCTTTTCTGCTTGGTTCTGAGATTGTTTCAAGTTAGATTGCATATACATCCAAATAAGGGCCACATAAAGCATTGTGAAATCAACCCGAAGCGTCGAACTGAACATTTTTTTTGCATCGTAAAACAACTTCCATTTCACTTGGCACCACAACAGATTCGAGGATAAAACAAAACAGTTAAGATTTTATCTCTTATTTAATTTCCATTCGCAGCTTACTAATAAGAGGTTCCCTATGATTTTAACGAAAATTCAGTTTTATGGGAAAGAGTTTAAGAAACTAAGTAAAGGCCTATGCGCTCTAGCAGACAAATTTGGAATTGTCTTTGACACATCTAAACCAAAACTTGTATGGTGACATTTTTTGTGTTGAAAAAATTTATCCGCACAGGAAATAGCCTGTTCCAGGCGTTCAGATAGTAGAGCGCGGCGGTAAGTCTCCCCTCGTTTTTTTTTTCTTCGTGAAATTTTCTCCCGCGCTCTACTTTCTGAACGCCTGGAACAGCCTACACAGGAAACTATCTACAACCTCGTCCCCAGACGAGGTTGAACTATCTACTGTTAACAGGCAGTCACACCTGTCATTACTCAGTGAAAAGAATAATGGCTTTACAACAAATGATTAACAACGATTTATAGATTTTTTGCAAAAAAAAAAAGGGTGGGAAAACCTCACATTGATTAAAAGATGGCTTACTCCCATTTCATAACCTTTTCAAACGATTATCATCGAAGTGTGCCGAAATGTGTCTCAGGGATAATAGTCAGGCACGAAAAGAAAAGGTGCTGGCTTAGACCGTTTTTAACAAATCAGGAAAAACCTTTGAGGGAAGGATGTTGGTCCGACGTCGTCCAACATTGTTTGGTAGTATTAGATCCGTTTTGAGGGCCCATTCCCCCCCCCCCCCCACAAAAAAAAAAAAAAACGAAAGAAAGAAAGAAAAAGAAAAAGAAGACCAAAGTTAGGTTCATTTTAACCCAAATTTCCAGTTGCAGTAATACGGTACCTATTTTCATATTTATTTTTTGACGAATGCTATTCTGGCTTTCAAAAGGGGCGCAGGGGTCTTATTTTATCTTTGGTACTTGTTGCAATTTACTTTAACGGATATCTCTTGTTTGTAAGGGCCCTGATATGGAGGCAGAAACCGTGAAGACTAAAGAAGCTCTCGAGAGTGGTGGCGATAAAAGTGCACGTAAAAAGCCCGAAATTCCCGAATTACTGTTTGACCCTGCTGTGCCTCCAGATGAGTTCATGTCCCTTCTTGAGCAGTATTTGAAGGATTTAGATCTGTTAACCGATGCTAACACGGGGGAAAGTCACATTACTTTGGATTTGTGGGACTTTGCCGGACAAGATCTTTACTATGCTTCGCATACAACGTTTCTATCACAGCGTGCAGTATACATGCTGGTCTACAATCTAAACAAAGGTTTAAAGGAGATTGCCCAGCCCTGTGTCAGACAAGGTGATCAAGACATTAAACTCAAAAACCCCAATCAAGAAACAAATATCGAAAATTTGTTATCGTGGCTAGTATCAATCTGTTCCTTGCGTTCATCAGAAGAAATGGATGAGGAAAAAGCGAGAAACGATCCATACTATCGCCCCCCTGTGTTTATCGTGGGAACACATGCTGACACACCATGTGAAAACGTCGATGAAATGTTATCTCAGATTGATAAAGAAATTTCAAACCTGGAAAAGTCATTAAAAAATCACGTGATTGATTGCTTCTCAGTTGATAATGAAAGGGGATCGTCTGATGAGAGGTTTGTCGAGCTTAAGAATCGCATGGTTGAAGTGTTAAATAAAGAGCCTTACATGGGGGAAGTAAGACCCATTCGGTGAGTTTGCACACTTTCCTAAATTGAGGTGTTTTCAAGATAAAATGTAACCACTGTTTACGTTTCTCTAGGTGGATCATACCATAAACGTAGAGAATTTGCGAGTACTGTTTTACCTTGGCCGAATCTATCTTATAATGATAATCGGCTCCCCTTCTCTCGCGCTTCTCTCTTAGATAATGGGGGACGACTGGGAACGAGTCAGGTGCAATGGTATCCCTGGAACAGTCATTCGTGAGAAAATTAAAACTATATATGTGAAGAACTGACCCCATTTGAGCGTTATAGGCTTAGTCAAAGAAATACGTTTGCATTATAATGGTATAAGGGCTTTGACAGTTGCATTGATTACTATAGGTGCCGGCAGTTCAGTCTTGCTGTTTTAAATATTTCTGTGAGTCCAAATCTACTGTCAGTAATGTACCTAATAAAAGTCATGTAATTATAATCTAGGTGGCTTAACTTTGAGAAGGTCATCAGTGCTTTGAAAGAGCGAAATGTACACTATTTGGAAGTTGAACAAATTCAAGCCATTGCCAGGGACAAGTGCTTTGTAACTGACGAAGACGAGTTCAACCTCATGATGAATTTTTACCATGACTTGGGAGTAATTGTGAAGCACACCAACACAGTCGTTGTGAACGCCCATTGGTTGATTGACGTGTTCAGGAAGCTGATTACCATTCCAAACTTAAAAGGAATGGTAAGTAAATATACTCAATTATAGTAACAAATGAAAAGCATGTTTTGTTCTCTTACCAAACTAATCATAACTATAACAAAATTCTCAAATCTGATTGGCTATCAACTGCCCTGATTTCAGCCTTAATTGGACAGTTTGATAGGACAGTACGCGTCATGCCTAAGTAATTGGACAGTACGCGCCATCACGCGCGCGCTTAAATGGCTTTTTTTTTTCAATGCTAGCAAAAAATAGCCTTAATAGATTTAAAAAATAGCCTATTATATCACAAATTTAGTAGTTATAAAATGCTGCTTTCTCACTCACTCACTTGGAACTTATTTCCGTCATTTTTCAATTATTTCCCTCATTGCTACCGTCAAGTCCCCCAAATGACCCAAATAACCCATATCCCCCCAAGTCCCCCAAATGACTCAAATAACCCAAAATAACCCAAATCTCCCATATCCCCCATGTCCCCCAAAAGTGATTCAGAAAAATAAAATTGATTTTAAGAAATTAATATATTAAGATTATAAAGGAAATGGCTGAAAAATCGCTTATAACTGATAAAGATTACAAGAGTTTATCTTTGGCAGAATTAAAAAAAATATACAACCAGAAAAAAAAATTAATAAGGGAAAATTATAAAGAATTAGCTGAAAAAGAAAAAATAATTCGTGATATTAGAAAAGTAGATAAACTCAATGAAAAAATAAAAAAAGGTGTTAATATCAAAAAAGAATGGAAAAATAAAAATCAAAAGAAATCAAAACCCAAAAAGATAAAATCGTTTGATGAGTATTTTCAAGAATGCATTAAAAACAAAAAAATTCCAGGAGATACTCCTCCTTATTTTCGTAAGGCTCTTGAGAGAGCTATTAAGGAGCATAATCAAGGACTTGAAAAAGAAAAATCAGCTTTAGAAGATTTTGCTAAAAAATATATAATAAAGGGAGAACCTGGTATTACTCCTTTGCATTTTTTTGAAAATAAAAAAACTATTATTAAAAATTTTCTTAGAAATTATCGAAATATTAAAGTAAAATTTGTTTTGGTTTGCATGATGGAAAAAATGGAAGGCGACCAAAAACTAAGATTTGAAGTTCGGGATAAAGCATATTTTCATTCAGATACTTATATTAATCTCAAATCAACCGATATAAAAGATTTGCTTGGAAAAATTATCTGTAACATCACAGAAAAGATTAATATTTATCAACAAAATGGTAGTGGGTGGTATTTTAAAGAAGTTATTCAACTTGAAATTCACACTGTTGAATTTAATCCTTTGAAAGGTTCTTCTTATATTCCTCTTCCAGATTGGATTATGAGAAAAAAAGCAATTGTTAGTATTCGAAATAAAGATTCTAAATGTTTTTTGTGGTCCATACTTCGTTATCTTCATCCAAGAGAAAATAATGAAAGTCGTTTGAAAGATTTAGAACAATATGAGCATGAGATTAAAATTCCAAAGGGATTTACTTTTCCGGTTAAAATTAGAGACATTACCAAATTTGAAACTATTAATCCAGATTTACCAGGTATAAATGTATTTTCAGTTACTTCCGTCAAAAAGTTTTATCCTCTCCGGATGGCGTTACGTGATCCTCAAAAATCAATAGATTTATTTCTTTATGAAGAGAATGGAAAATATCATTATTCTCTGATTAAAAACTTTTCTCGTCTTTTTCGGTCACAAATCACAAGTAGAACAAATGAGCCAATTCATATTTGTAAGAGATGTTTTACTGGTTTTACAAAAGATTCATTATTACAAAAACATATCTTTTACTGTTCGAATAACGAGTCAGTTTATGTGGAAATGCCAGAATCAGGATCGATTTTAAATTTCAAAAATCATCGCAAACAACTTCCTATTCCTTTTGTAGCTTATGCGGATTTTGAGTGCTTTACTAAACCAATGAATACTTGTTGTCCTAATCCAGAAGATTCTTATAATTATAATTACCAAAAACACGAGCCATCA
Source organism: Porites lobata (assembly GCA_942486035.1). Taxonomy (NCBI): domain Eukaryota; kingdom Metazoa; phylum Cnidaria; class Anthozoa; order Scleractinia; family Poritidae; genus Porites; species Porites lobata. Next base: position 471,802 of record CALNXK010000052.1, on the reverse strand, counting down.
GGATTTTGTATTTTTATTAAAGGAGTGGTTGATAAAAGAATAAAAACAATCACATATACTAAAAAAGAAGATGATGAAGATATAGCAAAAATATTTGTAGAAAAACTCTCAGAAGCAACTAGAGGTATTTATAATGATTTTTATCGCAGACGAAAACCTCTTAAACTTACCCAAGACGAACAAAAATTATTTGATAAAGCGAAATTTTGTCATATTTGTAAAAAAGAATTATTCAAAGATAAAGTTAGAGATCATTGTCACTTTACGGGCCAGTATAGAGGTGCTGCTCATAACAGTTGTAATCTTCAATGTAGAAAACCTTTGATTCTTCCAGTTATATTTCATAATCTTCAAGGGTATGATGCTCATTTGTTTATAAAACAACTTACAAGTTTACCAGGAGATTTAAAATGTATTCCTTCAACAGAGGAAAAATACATATCCTTTTCTAAAAAGATTAAAGTAGATGAGTACAGGTCTATAAAATTTGGTAAAATGATGCCCATTTATTTTGAAATTCGTTTCATAGATTCGTTTAAGTTTCTTCAAACATCTCTTGCTAAACTTGTTTCAAATTTACAACCAGATGATTTTCATAATACCAAACGGGAGTTCAAAAAGAATGTAGATCTACTCACTCGGAAGGGAGTTTATCCTTATGATTATGTTTCATCGCTTGAAAAAATGTCCGAAACACAATTACCTCCAAAAGAAGAATTTTATTCGAAACTAAATGACGAAGACATATCCGAAGATGATTACCAACACGCAATAAACGTGTGGAATACTTTTAATTGCAAAACAGTCAAAGATTATCACGATCTTTACCTAAAATCCGATGTGTTACTATTAGCCGATGTGTTTGAGAATTTCAGGAAAACTTGTCTAAAACATTACAACCTTGATACAGCTCATTATTACACATCTCCAGGTTTAGCTTGGGATGCTTGTCTCAAAGAAACAGGGCAGGAATTACAGTTACTACATGATTATGATATGCTTATGATGATTGAAAAAGGTATTCGCGGTGGAATAACTCATATATCAAAGAGATATGCAGAGGCTAATAACAAATATATGAAAAATTACGACCCCCAAAAACCGTCTACATTTATTCAATACCTCGATGCTAATAATCTTTATGGTTGGGCGATGTCTCAACCACTTCCAACAAATGGATTCAAATGGATGACTAACCTAACAAAAGACAAACTCATGGAAATCCTAGAAAAAACAAATCGAGGAAAAAAAGGCTACGTCTTTGAAGTTGATTTGGAATATCCTAAAAAACTATGGGAAACACATAATGACTATCCTCTTGCACCTGAAAAGATGAATGTTAATGGGGTTGAAAAACTAATTAGCCATTTTAAACCAAGAAAAAATTACGTTGTCCATTATCGAAATCTTAGACAATATCTTGAAATGGGAATGAGGATAACTGCTGTTCATAGGGGAATATCCTTTGAGCAATCCCCCTGGATGGAGCCCTATATAAGAAAGAACACAGAACTAAGAAAAACAGCATCCAACAGTTTTGAGAAAGACTTTTTCAAACTTATGAATAACTCAGTTTTTGGAAAGACAATAGAAAACATTAGAAAAAGACAAAACATAAAACTGGTTGATAATCGTAAAACAGCTCTCAAACTTTCAAAAAAGCCTAACTTTGAAAGAGTTACGATTTTCGATAAAAATCTTATTGCAGCCCATATGAAAAAAACAGAGGTCTATTTTAACAAACCGGTATACGTAGGCCAAGCAATCTTAGACTTATCCAAAACATTAATGTTTGATTTTCACTACAATTATATAAAAGAAAAATACGATACAAAAGCGGAGTTACTTTTTACAGATACTGATAGCCTCATGTACCGGATACAAACAGAAGATTTCTATAAATATATATCAAACGATGTGGAAACCAAGTTTGATACATCAGATTACCCTCAATCCCATCCATCTGGAATTCCAACAGGGTTAAACAAAAAAGTAATTGGAATGTTCAAGGATGAAGTTGCAGGAAAGCAAATCACACATTTTATAGGTCTTCGCCCAAAGCTTTATAGCTTTAAAATAGAAGAGGGTAAAAATGTTAAAAAGTGTAAGGGAATAAAAAAGTCTGTGGTTTCAAAAGGAATTACATTTGAGCATTATTTTGATTGTTTATTCACGGGGGATAAACAAATGCGAAGTATGAAAATAATACAAAGTAGGTACCACGATATATATTCCAAAGAGGTTAATAAAATAGCTCTGAGTTGTGAAGATGACAAAAGATTGGTACAAATCAACAAAGTTGATACAAAAGCAATAAGGCCGAATTAAAAATTAAAAAACTAAAAAATAAATGAGTTACTCAGAAGATCAAATAAAAAAATATTTGGAAATATTACACAACTACACCAAAAATATCTCAGATGAATCAAAAATGCAATCCTCCCCAGCAGGGGGGTTTTGGGGGGAGGCACTCCCCCCACCCGCATGTTCAAATTGTGAAAACAGTGAAAATTTCGCGATATATCAAGGTTACAAGATTTGTGAAGAATGTGGATCAACAAATGGGCACGTATTAGGTTACTTTGATTCAAAAGATTACGACAGATTATATTTCAGGAAGAAAAGCATATACCAACGAAAATACTATTACGAGAAAAAGATAAAACAGATTCCAAATTTGACAGGAGAGGAAAAGGATGGGTTATACAGAAAGTTAATGGGAATAGATGAGAAAGTTATGAAAGATGTAAATAAAAAGTTTAGCCGTAAGAGAATGATCAACATCTTTTATATCATAAATAGAATTTTGGAGGAAATGGGGTTAAAAAACAAAATCCAACTTAATATTTCATCTCAAACAAAAGAATATTACGACAGATGGTGGGAAAGTTATCTTGAATTAAGAGTGGGGGGATTGCATCCCCCCAAAGCCCCCCTGCTTTAAATTTTATAATAGTAGTATTATAAAATTAATCAACCCCCCCATGGAAAACCCAATACAAAATTCCTGTTAAGTATCCGATAACTTCATTTTCTTGAAAACCAGAGTCAAAAACATAAACACAGCCTCTTCCAAGTTTGAAGTGGCTCCAAAAAGCTTTAAAACCCAAATTGAAAATTAAATGGTTAGACAAAACCACAGATTTAGTTCTAATAGAATGTCTGTAACCTGATAGTTTATAAATAATTTTATTCAAATCCATCACTTGGTTGAAATATTTTGCATATAAATACTCATAAACAAGACAAGCTTTAATAAAGTTGTCGTTATAAAATTGTGTTTTTGCAGCTGGAAATCTGAAGTTAACGTATGCCACAATCTCCTTCAACATTTTTATATTATGCTTGGATAAAAAAAATAAATTTTGTAACTTAAAGAAATAGTTTCTAAAAATAAAAAAAATGGAAAAATTTATTTTGGAAAACGGCAAAAAATTTTTTATTCATCCAGTCTATAAAAAATATGCTGCGAATGAAGACGGTGAAATTATGAATATCAAACTGAGAAAACCAAGAAAAGGCTATTTTAACCAAAATGGTTATTTAAATTTTACAATATATTTGGAAAAAAACAAGTACAAAAATTATTCATCTCATAGATTCGTTTACGAGTTAGTATGATTTGCTCGGGCATTTATAAAACAGCAACTTCAAAAATAAACGGTCAAAAATATACTTTCAAATATCTGAATTAGATTTCAATATTTTTTTTGGTATTGAAATTAGCTTCTAATTCAGCGACTTTATTTCGTCTAGATAGTAAAAAATTTTTATAAATTCTTGACACTTTTTCTCATCTTCTGCGCTAACTCCCTCCATTTTGGAAATCTTATGGCAAAGGCTCATCGCATAATCAAGACAAATTTGGTCGTCGATTGTATACTTAACTTCCATTTCCTTTACCAACTCTTTTCCAACAGAAGATAAAGTAGTTTCAAAATTTTTTATAAAACTTTTTTTTAAATTTCTCAACTCCTCCATTTATTACTTGCTTAGATTATTTATGGGGGGACCTTGGCAAGCCCTTCGGGCACCCCCCCCAAAACCCCCCTTATCCGTAGTTTTCCCAATTAGTTGGAGGAAAGGCTGTTTTTTCCATTTATCTAGAGAGGGAGGGGTGTTGAGGGGTGCCCGAAGGGCTTGTCCGTAGGTTCCCCTTATTATAAACTTCTTGTTATAATTACTAACAAATCTATCCGATAAAGGAGTTTGATCAATTATCATTTCATCTATCAGTTTCATCCTATCAACAAACTCTTGTTTATCCCATTCATCTCCTCTAAGAGCTGATCTCAGTTCTACCAATACCTTTTCATAAGTCGTATAGGCGATCTTTGACATTTCAATTTTTCTCTGGGCATTTTCTTTCTTTCCAATACCCGCAACAATAATGCCAGCACCATTTATAACTCCTAAGACAACAGGATTAAGAGTTATTCCTCCGGCAATTGTTCCTATAGTTACAAGGCTTATCCCAGTTATAGTTAAAACATTATCAAGAAATTTATAACTCTTATAACAATTTTTAAAACACCAATATTTTTTGTGATAATGCCTGTAAAAATCTTTTAGAGTTTCAATATCTGATTTTGACAGAGATTTATCAATGTGATTAAACTCAAAGATATCTTTCATTTGATCTTTCATTTTATTCTTTGCGTATATTATGCGGCGTAGCAGCAGGGGGGTTTTGGGGGGACAAGGTCCCCCCACAAGGGAGGGGGGTCATAAGGGGGAACCGTAGGTTCCCCCTATAAAACATAACTTCCATTTAACTTTTCCTGTAGCATAACTTTATGATATTGCTCAGAACTAGTGTCGTAAAAGTTTGGAGAAATCATTATTTTACTTAAAATTCCATCTTGAGTTGTAAACTCAAACTCTTGTTCGTTGGTGTATCTAACGGCTTGTATGCTTAATATTGCGCTGTAGTTACTTATTTTAACTTTTGTAATATTTTGGCTAAAATCTTCTGCTAACCATATAACAATTTTTTTTCCATTAAAATCACTTGGCAAGGTTAATTGTCTTCTTTGATTATTAACAACTAAATTTACTGTGTTACCTGAAGTAGTATAGTATAAATCTAATAAAGTAGTATTGCTATTTGTATCTTTTTTTTTTAAACTAAAATTTCTATTTCTCCAATGATAAAATATTAAACATAAAGTATATTTTGTAATAAAATCAGGAGGAGAAAAACTAATATTATAATCGTTAAGATTTAGACCTTCTTTTTTTATATCGTCTATGGTTCTAAGAGGTATTCCCATATCTCTTAAAGTATTACCACTACTTGAAGATAAATATCTGAAAACAATACCTGATGAGGTTCTACTCAATTTGTAATTAGAGGCGTTAGTAAAATCATAAACGTCTTCGAAATAACTTCTGTATAAATCGTTTATAGTGTGAGGTTTTATTTCCTTTACCATTCCAACTGTTGCTGCGCTATTATCATTATTTCTATCAAGATTAACATTTAATATTTTTTTATTATTTGCATTTATATCAACATTGTAAACCACTTGTGTTGGTTTGATATCAAATGCGGTGTGATAATCATAAACTTTATCTGGATCTATATTGCTAAATGTTCCCACAATACCATAAGTAATTATATAAACACCTGAAAACTGTCTCGGATAAGTAGACAAGTCAGTTCCAGTTTGTGGTATATCAACTAAAAAATGAAGAAAGAACTTATTACCAGTTGACAACTTCTGGAAATTAACTATTATTCTATGGTAATACATAAATTGTTGTTGCCCATTTGATTGCGTGTACCTATGAGATAGTTTCCTTATACTAACATTTCCAATTGATAATCCTGTTGAAGTTCCTTTGTCCACACTTATTTGAGACTTATGCCATAGAGCGTATTCAGTGTTGAGTATTTCCAAGCACAGAGTGTAATCGGTATTCGCAGTTAACCTGTAAAAGTTGATTCCCATTTTGTACTTATATCCACCTTGGGTATTTTTGTTTATACCTAAATAAATAACTTTGTGGTTATAATCGTGAAAGTTTCCTTGGTTTGGTGCTAAATCTCCTATTTTTTTTATAACAAAACTGGTTCCGCTAGTTATTTCATCAGTCCATTGAGCCGCACTTGACATGAGATAAGCAAACTGGTCGTTGTAATGACTTGGTTGTACTGCTGTATGATGAACCAGTTTGTCAGCGTAATCTTTATTTACCGCGTCATTGTCTTGGGTTGGTTTACTAAGATTTATTATTTTATTATTACCAAGATTAAGGTTCCCAGTCATAGCAACGGTACCATCTTTTTCTAAGTAATCGCTTAAATCTGGAGCACCTGTGTTATCATCCACATACTTTTTGGTTGCGGCGTCTGTGTTTGATGTTGGAGTTGCGAGACCAACTATTTTTTTGTTTCCAAGATTTAGGTTATTAGTCATTGATACACTTCCATCTTTTTTTATAAAAGAACTAGTATCAGGTATTGAGTCATCCACATACTTTTTGTTTGCGCCGTCAGTGTCTGATGTTGGTGGTCTAAGGTTAACTATTTTTTTATTATCCATGTTTAAATTATTAGTCATTGTAGATGAACCATCACGGGCAACATACTTTAAATCTGTAAAAGCTAATGGTGTTGGTTGATTACTTCCATTTGGGGCTGGTAGGTTAAATATTCGATTATTAGCCATATTGATATTACCTTTCATTGGGTAAGATCCATCTCTATCAAGAAATGTGTTGTCTACGTAATCTTTTGTAGAAGGTTCTTTTCCATCCAGTGGTGTGCTAAGATTTGTAATTCGGTATTGATCTCCCATATTAATGTTAGAATTGATTGTTAGCCTTGAAGATGTTACTGGTTTATCATCTACATACTTTTTGGTTGCTGCATCATCATTGGCTGTTGGTGTGCCAAGTTTGATAATTTTATTATTATTCATACTCAAATTTCCAATCATTGTATATGAACCATTTCTGTCGAGAAATGTGCTGTCTGCGTATTGTTTTGTGGCTGGCTCATCTGCGTCAACCGGGTGTTTGAGGCGAAGAATACGATATTGGCCCTTCATATCGATGTTTGAATCAACTGTTAATCGTGATGTCGAGGGTGAACCACTAGAATTGTCATCAACATACTTCTTTGTAGCAGCATCAGTATTAGCACTGGGTGCACCAACATTTGTGAGTCTTTTTTTATTCATATCATAATTTCCATCTGCGGTTAGACTAAATCCAACTCCTGGAGCACCCTGAATTCCTTTTGCAAAAGGATGATCAAAATTTTGTTCGTTGAATATTCCCATTTTATCTAATGTTTATATACTAATGCGTCGTAGCCAAGGGAGGGGGTTTCGGGGGAACCGTAGGTTCACCCGGCAGGGGGGTTTTGGGGGGATGCAATCCCCCCATCAGTGAAGTTTTTAGCAATACGTTTTTTTGGTTTATCGATGTACAAAAATGAAAAGGGTTTCTTTGTTGCTGCTTTATACACCTCTTTGTCAACCCCTAATTCTGATGATATGCGATTTGCTTCTCGCGATGATGGAAATTCATACAGGCAATAGTGAGAACAATTTAGACGAATATCCTTTGGAGTTTTATAAAATGATTGACTGAGATAGATCACAGAACAATTTTTATGTCGTCCTTGAATAAAATAATCAATAAGACTCCTCTGGTTTTTATCACAGACGTAATCATCGAATATCACAAGTTTTTGATTGTCTTCGTAATCCATTTCTGTAACCGGGGTTATTTCATCGTTACTCACATGAAGTATTTCATATCCAATTTTACTACTCAACTCCCTCATTTTTTTGATGAGTTTTTGATACTTATCCTGTTCAAGATTACGTGCGTAAAGATAAATCTCATCGTAATGCAACAGTGGTTTTATTAACATATGATACAAAAGATTAGTCTTACCACTTCCACTGTTTCCACAGATTAACATTCTAAACGTATCCGCCGGCATAAAAGGAAATAACTGTTTATATTTTTTATCAATGTTATCGGCGCTATCATAATTTGGTATTTCCATTTATTTATTTAATAGATAAAATGGGGGGACGCAGTCCCCCAAGGAAAGGGGGTTTTGGGGGGTGCCCGAAGGGCTTGTACGTAGTTTTCCCCCATTATCTATTTAATAGATAAAATGGATATAGAAGAATTCAAAAATTTTGCAAAAAATAAAATCGAAGCCGACGCTTTGGTACGGCAGGTTAGAGATGTTATAAAAACAACAAAATGGCAAAAACAAGATATGCGGGAAGGTTTTAAAGAGACATTTAAACCACTTATTAAATCTCAAGAGTCTATTAAAAAGAGTATCGACGACCAACAAAACTTAACTATAGCACAGCTCAAAGCTAATCAACTTGCTCTTACACAGGGGCTTAATCAAAACAGGATGGCTATAACTGAGGGATTTGATAAACTTGACGAAGTAAAAAAATGGGATTTGGCTCAATTACCTGGTTTTGAGGCGATTGAAGAGCCAAAAGACGAAGAAGTTTTACCCTCTACATCAGAGGGTAAAATAGCAAAATTTACGCCTGAAGACCTCGATAGAAATTTAATGAACAAAGAAGCACAAGATATACTCAAACTTAATGGATACGACAAACTTCCTTCTGAGTATTTTGAAGAGGATGTTTCTACTATTGATAAATTAATCGAGGATGTTAATGAAGATTTAGGAGAGACTAGTAAAGCAATAAAAAATACCGCTGTTTTTGAACGTGATTCAAACGGTTATTTTATAGCTAAACCAGTAAATAAAAATCCACGTGAAAACACAAAAAATTTTATAAAAAAATATAACACATTAAGCATATATGCATCAAATTTAACTAATCTTATGTATTACAAAACAAAATCTGGCATGGGGGGAGTGCCTCCCCCCAAAACCCCCCTGCTGGTTTACTATAACAACCCACATCAACTTCTAGACAGACTTGAACTACTCGGTGGTTCAATTCTTGCTGGGAATAATGGTGTGATAAATGAGTTTTCTCAAATAGCTCATCTTCTAAACCAAATGAAAGTGATCTCAAAAAAACAGCTAAATGATTTAATAAAAAGTTATATAACAATTAGATAAAAATGGAAGAACGAGCTATTCACATTTCTTCGATAAACAGAGAAAAAAGAGGAACAAGCAGACCTGGTGATTTTACTATCAAATTTAACCCATCTTTGAAACTTGACCCTGAAAAGAAACATCAACTTGCTCTTGATCGATTGTCAATGACTTACTCATGGTACAACATTAGAAGTGATTATGGAAACAATAAAATAAAATATACTCACGATGGAACCACCTGGCAAACAATTACTTTTACAGATGGAATGTATTCCTACTCAGATATTAATGATTACATTCATCAGTACATGGACCAAAAGTCTCATCACACAACGGATTCTAAAGGTACAAAGAAGTATTCAATCAATCTAACTTTTATACTATCTACCTATCGTGTGTTAGTATCACTCGATGGTGAATATCAACTTGATCTGAGAGGAACAGAATTTGGAGACCTAATTGGTTTTGAAAAGAAACTCATAACAAAAACAGAGTATGGATCAAAACTACCAAATATCACAAATTCGATTGATGTGTTAAATATCAACACAACCACAATAACAGATAGCATAGTAAATGGAATAAATACAAATACCATTGCTGTGATACCAACCGATAATCTTACAAGGTCTTATCCATTTACGTTTGAGCCTAAAAGACCATTGTATTGTACTGCCTCTTCATTTCAAATTGATGAAATGAGAATTTATGTCACAGACTCACTTGGAAGGCCTGTAAATTTCAATGGTATAGATTGGTTTATGACTTTGATACTTCATAGTATGTAATAAGGGGGACTGCGTCCCCCTAACACCCCTTTCCCTTTGCAGCAGGGGGGTTTTGGGGGGAGGCACTCCCCCCACAGCATTAGTATATAAACATTAGATAAAATGATGCGACAATCAGAGTATAAAAAGAGATTTGACCCTGAATTGGGTAGTTTTACAAAACAACATATTTATGGCGAAGGAATAACAGATGTTTTTAAATCGTTTGGATCAAAATTATTTGGAAAGACAATTAAAAAAGCTGCTAAAAAAGGCGTTGAAAAAGCAGTAACAGCAGCCGCAACAAAAACCGGTGAACATGTTGGCAAAAAGGCCGGTGATAAAATAGTGCAAATGTTATCAAAGGGGGAAGCCCCCAAAACCCCCCTGCTGGGGGGAGTGCCTCCCCCCAAAACCCCCCTGCTAAACCCCCCTGCTAAAAAAATATCTCAAAAAGAGATAGATCAAATGTTGATTAACCTTCTTAGTGGGGGTTCAACACGTAAGAGAAAATTATATAATTATTAAAATAAAATGAAGTCTTTTAGAAATCCAAAATATTTAGATAGATATGAGGATGTTGTTTATGACCTGGAACAGACTTTAGATGCGGCTCCAGCAAATAACGCTCACCAAACTAAAACAGGTCTTAGATTTGTAGTTGATAACACAGGAGAATCCACTCCTTTTGACTGGTATAACGCACGATTATCAATGGATTTTAAAGTAAATAAGCTGGCAGATGGAGGAAACATTGCGCTTGCTGACCATAATGGAATTGTAAATGGTAGTAACTCCTTTATAGAAAAATTAAGTATCATAGCAAATGGTCGAGAAGTTTATAGTTGTAATTATGCGAATCATGTTGTAAATATTAAGAATTTACTTAAGTATAATCCTTCATATGCCCAGAGTGTTGCTACAAACGAATTTTATTTTCTTGATACTTCAAGAGCGGCAGAGGAAAGACCTGCTCAAGCAACTTATAATAAAGGTTTTCATAGTAGGAAATTACTATTAGGCGCATCAGCCACAGTAAACTGTGAAATTCCTCTTAACAGATATTCTTTCTTTGAAGCATTGGAAGATAAACTACTTCCTAATACAAAAATTGAGTTAAATATCGAGATTGAAAAAGATGCGAATTTAATTTTTAAAGCTGCTGATGATTGTAGAGTTATTATAACAAGACTACAACTTTTTATTCCAAAACTTACGTTTAATTCAGAAGGACAAAAGTTGTACATGGAAAATTATCTTAAACCTTACAAATGGACATATTTGAATGAAGTAGTTGAAAGGTCAAATAATACACAGCAACAGACAGGACATTTTAGAATTACAAATGCTATTTCAAAGCCAAGGCATGTATTTGTTTTTGGAATTGATACAGCAAGAATTGATTCACAAACAGCAAATCCATTTGTATACGACACTTTTGATCTGCCAAATAATGCTAATATATCAAGATGTTATCTGGAAGTTGCAAATGGAAACGAATACCCAGATATTCACTTTAAACCTTCTACAGATATGTCAAGAGTTTTTAGAAATGTAATGTCATACGTCTATGCAAATAATGATTATCAAGGCGGAACATTACTTAATCGAGGTAATTTCAAAACTTTATTTCCTTTTGTGTATTTTGATTTGACTAAACAGAAAATGGATATAAAGGATGGAGTTACAAAATTAGCATTTCATTACGAATTAACTGCTAATCCAAACGCTGACTACAATATTTACGCGCTAGTTTTACACGAAAGAATAGCAGAAATATCACAACAAGATGGAAAACTATTGCTTAGAGCGTAGGGTGGGGGGACTGCGTCCCCCAAAACCCCCCTACGACCCCCTCCCTTGGCTACAATGAGATAGGCATTTTTATCAAACTTTCTAACACTTTGATAGTGAACTAGATAACTGCTATCACTTTGATATACGTGGCGAATAAATTGTTGTGAATGGGGGGATTGCAGGGCCCTCCCCCCAAAACCCCCCTACTTCTAAAAAAATACTATGATGTAATGGGGGGATTGCAGGGCCCTCCCCCCCAAAACCCCCCTGCTTCTAGAAGGTTCTAATGACAAAGCAATTAGATTTTGAAGATAAAATCTAATTATATCAAACGGGGAAACCCCCTCCCTTCGTAGCGCCGCGTGAGGTTACACGTGGGGGAAAACACCCCCCATAACCCCCTTTCCTTGTCTACACCACGTAAAATAAGATTTTTAATATAAACATTAAAATAAAATGACTTCTTATATTGAATACGGAGTAAAACTTTCAGATGGACAGAAGTCAAAACTAGCTTCTGCGATAATAAATCAGTCACCTTTGACTCTTCGGTTAAAACATTCGCATCTTAGAGGAAATGATGAGTTAATGTTGACAAAAAGACAGATTGATAAAATAAAAAAATCTATTGCAAATGGCACAGGATCTGATATAAAGATAAGTAAAACTCAAATTAGAAAATCTGTGAAACACGGAGGAAACTTATTTTCATCACTCGCATCTCTTGGAGCAAAAGTTCTTCCTTTCGCAATAAAAGGAATTTCAAAAGCTGTTCCCGCATTAGCAACTGGCGCTGCTACTGCACTTGGTGAAATTGGGCTAAATAAAATATTTGGAAAGGGGGGAAACAGCCCCCATACCCCCCTTCCTTTACAAGGAATCCCGATTCCCCCAGAGTTTTTCCCAATGCTACCAAATATTGTAAGAGAATTTACCAAATCACAAATAAATCAAATTAACAAAGCTTATCAATCAGGTAGTGGAGTAGTTATAAAACCAACTCGTAAACAGATAGAAGGAGGATTTTTAGGTACTCTTGCTTCTATTGGCATTCCAATAGCAATTAGTTTGGTATCAAAGATGCTTGGTGGGGGACTTCAGGTTGACAGACGTGGATCATCTAATACAGCAAATGTTTACGTGCCGCCCACACATGGTACAGGTTATCCATATCAATCACCTCCTTTTATTGGTACATGGTCCAACCCTATAGGAATGGGAGTTAAAAAAAAAAAAGCCGGCAGGCCGTCCAAAGGTTCAGGACTACTTCTAGGAAAAAACAGCCCATTCAACTCAATTCCCATACTAGGAACAATTCTATAGTGGGGGCCCTTAATCATTCTCAGCTCCATTTTGTAATTAAACCTCTATCCAACTTTGACCTAATGGAATGGATAAAAAGACTTGGTATAAAAAATTTTAGAGGAATATACAGTCGTGATGGATTACCAAAAAAGATTAAAAAAGAATGTGGAATAATCAATCTCGATGATATAACAGGACCTGGAACACACTGGGTTTGTTATAGAAATGGGGATGGGGGAAAACTACTCAAGCCCTTCGGGCACCCCCCAAAACCCCCTTTCCTCTCAGCATATAATGAAAACCCCCCCTGCTGGTGGGGAGAGTGGTTTTTATGAGTATTTCGATCCGTTTGGTCTGATAATGCCAAACGAAGTATTAGACTATTTTCACACGGGATCTGTAAAACCTATTGTGTACTCAATGGATGAAATACAAAATCGCAGCACTGTTCTATGTGGATATTGGTGTTTATACTACTTATTCGAGAGACAAAAAGGTAAAGGTATTCTAGATGTAATACATAACCCTCATTTTGATAATGATAACAGCGATTTTATACAGGAATATTTTGGCGGGTGAACCTACGGTTCCCCCGAAACCCCCTCCCTTGGCTACGCCGCGTAATGTAAAAATAATATTTAACAAATATTATTTTTTTATTCACTATCAGCTGGTGTATTCTTTAGCTGTTTAACTTTCTCAACTTTTGTATTTAGATCTTTAACACTATCAACTATATCTATGAAATTAGAATAAATATCAATAAGACGATAAAGTTTCTTCTTTTTATCACTATTTAGTCCCAACCAAGAATATTCCTCGTTTCTTATTTTTTTCCACATCTCACATTCACCAACCATCAGAACTCTAGAAAGATCTTCGTTTTTCTTTCTAAGAGACTCCAGCTCATTATATATTTTTACCCTTACTTCTTTCTCGTAATCCTTGATTGTTTTAACATCCATATTTTTTTCAATCTCAGAAAAGAATTTAGCTTCCATTTATTATATAAATATATTTTTTATCTAAACATTATATTAAATGAAAGAAACTTATTGTATTAAAGATAAAAGAGTAACTCCTTGTACAGAGCCAAGTGGTTACCAACAAGATAAAAGAGGTAGAACTCAATTCTTCTGTCACTGTGCAGTTTGTGGAATTAAAAAAGTTAGATATGTTAAAATGGGGGGAGTGCCTCCCCCCATAACCCCCCTGCAAACTGGAAGTGGAAAAAGAAAAACTAAAAAGAAGTCAAAAAACTAATTAGCCCGTCTGAAGGGGCGGGCGTCTTTGATACTGTTGTTGGCACAGCAGTTGATGGATTTGTACATTACGGGCTTCCTTGGATGGGTAAAAAAGCAGTTGAAATGGGGCGATATGGAGCAAGTGAGTTAATCAGAAACAAAAATCTTCAGAAGAAAGCTGTAAATTATGGAATTAATAAACTCACCCCATTTATTCAAGATTCTGTTGGAACAGCCATGGATGAACTATCAACAAAAGTGAGGCCAAATAAAAAGTATAAAACTGACAGACCAGAATTAGACCGAAGGATTGGAAAAGGAATTGATGTTCACAAGCAGATTGGTAAATTACCAAAACCAAAAGGTGGATGGACATTGCCAGGGCATAAATATACAGGCCCTTATAATGATCTCGAAAACCAAGTAAGATATGATCCGGAAACCGGCGAAATATTAGAAATTTATGATCAACCAACTGGGCCAACCGATGCTGTTGCCATGCAGCATGACGTAGATTATAGTGTTTGTGGGGATGACCGAAAGTGCAAAAATAAGGCAGACAGAAAGATGGTAAAATCCTTAGATGCTATTCCTTGGAAAGAAAGACAATGGGGGCATACTTTAGCTAGAACAATAATTAATACCAAACAAAAACTTGGACTTGGTTTAAACGCGAGTCGGCGTTGAGTAGTGATTGGTCTCAACAATTAGCCGACGAACTGCACAAACCAATCACAAGAAACTTTCAAAAAAGATCAGTAATCTCAAACGGTATTGATGAAATCTGGGCTGCTGATTTAGTTGAAATGCAAAAGTTTAGTAAGTGGAACAAAGGTATTAAATATCTCTTGATGGTTATTGATGTGTTTAGCAAGTATGGATGGATTAGGGGGCTGAAAGATAAGAAAACTGAAACTGTTAGTAAAGCATTCGGGGATGTATTCAAAAGTAAACGTAAACCTAAAATGTTATGGACTGATAAAGGTTCCGAATTTATAAGCAAACATTTCAAAGATTTTCTGAAAAGAAATGGTATCAAGCTGTATCACACTGAAAACGAGGAGAAATCTAGTGTTGTTGAGAGATGGAATAAAACAATGAAAAACAGAATGTGGAAGATGTTTACAGTTAATAACAACACTATTTACTGGGATAAGATAGATAAACTAGTTGATGATTACAATAACGCTCGACATTCTAGTATAAAAATGTCTCCTGTTGAAGCTAGTAAAAAGAAAAATGAAAATAAAGTTTGGTCTAATTTATACGGTGATTTAATCTACTTGAAACCTGGTAAACCAAAGTTTGCGATTGGTGATAAAGTTAGAATATCAAAATATAAGAGGCGGGTATTTGATAAAGGTTACACACCAAACTGGACAGAAGAGATATTCGTTATTGATAAAGTTTTACCTACAAAACCTGTTACATATTCTATTACTGATTTGATGGGAGAAGAGATTAAAGGTTCTTTCTACGAGCAAGAATTACAAAAAGCAAAACAGCAAACATTTAGAATAGAAAAAATTATTAAGAGAGATAATAAGAAAAAAATGGCATTAGTAAAATGGAGTGGATATCCTGATAAATTTAACTCATGAGTAAGTTCTAAGGATTTGGTTGATTTTTAATACAAATAATGTATTAAAAATAAAATCCTATTTATTCATTTGGCTCTTCATCAGATAAAGTTAAATCTTCAACTAATTTCTCTATATCCTCTTCATTATCGCTTTGCTCTTCATTGTCGCTTTGCTCTTCGCCGTCATCTTCTTCAACCATTAGTAAAGACTCTCTTGGTTTGAGTGGTTTAACATAGCACTCGTGAACTTTTATTTGTAAAGATGTTACAGTTTTACTTATAAAGATTCCTTCTATTATCAATGCCAATTTCACATTACAATACTGGTTGATGAGTTTAAAAGGATTTAGATCCTTTCCCCCCTTTCCTTTAAACAAAGATAAAATTTTCTTTGATTTTTCTGAGTAAATAAGTTTGGCATAAAGAACTGGTGCAGATGAGGGATCTTTTCTAGTTTTCTTCTTTCCTTTTTTATCAGTGTACTCTTCTTGTTTGTAGTATAACGGTGGGGAAAGAGATGAGGCTAAATCTGGTCCATATTCATTCTCTAAATGTTCTATAGACAAAGATGTTAGACTATTAATAGCACCATAAAACGCTTTTTCTTTTTCATTTGGTTCGCTATCTTTTGCCCAAAGACATACTGGCATACTATATCCTACTAACTTTTTTGTTTCTTGATTTCTCTTTTCATTTACTCCAAAGCTAAAAAGAAATGGGGTTTCAATTACAAGTGGTCCTTTTTTGTTATTTTGGTATTTGATTTCAATTGGTATACGCTTGTATTTAATGTTACTATCTTTTACTTTTGACTCTTTTGCTTCTTTAAAAATAACGGTGTCTTTGGTTAAATGATCGTAAGCGGATAACTGCATTTTGATAATTATAATTTATTTCTTAAACTACAATTAAAAAATCAATTTTTTTTTGGCCAAAGAAGATGGGTACTCCAGAAATTTGGCGATTCTGGTTTAGTATAAGTTAACTCTCCTTGCTTATTTTTTATCTTTGTAGCTCTAGCTAAATATTTGTCTCTTCTCTCTTTATCCTTGTGTATTAAGTAGTCTGGATACTTTGGTGAACCAAAATGTACTTTCTTTCCGCTTGGAAGCGTGGCCATATATTTATTATTTTTTCTGGGAGAATACTCAAGACTTTCTGCACCAAGCTTACGAGCACGTTTCTGTAACTTTTTGAATAAATCACCTGTGACTATATGTTTGGGATTTGGGTCAAAATCCGGGTCATCAGATGTATAACCATCTTCAACGATAAATTCCTTATCTGATTCAGTAGGAGATTCATCAGGGGAGAAGGGAGGAATAGATTCCTTTTTTGATTTTCGAGGCATTATTTATTTATACGTATACTAATCTTATAACAAAAATGTTATAGGATTTAGCTAAAGTATTCTATATCCAACAATGAATAAAAATTATCGGCAAAATCTAACTCAGTTTTAAAATAATCAGGGTCGGATAAACATATTAACCTGGAGATATTTGGAAATAGAAACTCTAAGTATTCAGCTGCATCAACATGTGTTTCTTTGACTTTGGTTTTATCAAATCTACCAAAGAATTCTTTCATAACAAGAGATCCAGCTTTTATTGAATCAACTAATTGTTGAGCATTATCATCAATATTCTTAAGATCATCATAAGCATTTCTACTTTCAAATATCAAACCGCTTTTTTCATAAGGTTTACTAGTTTGGCTTGGTAAGTTAATTGCTTGGCTTTTCGATTTGACACCCATTCTATAAAAATGTTGTTTTTGCTTTAACCCAATTTATTTATTCTGCCTCACTTTTTAAAAATAATAAAACTTCAGGCAAAGCATATACCCCTACCTTTTTCATCCTTAAGATAAATCTTATTAAAAAATCTACTACCAATTTTGTTATCATTTCTGTCAAACATTTCATCATCAACAATATATATTAAGTCTGCGGCATTTGGAAACAATTCATACAATTCTTGCCAACCACCCCAAAAAGTCTGTCTTACACTTATATTTATGATTGAATAAAAATAAGCATCAGCTGAAATTAGGCCATCTTCTATACATTTATCAACTATTCTAATATTATCGTCAATATGTTTAAATATTTCGTATTCTTCTTTACTCTCAAATATTAAATTCCCTACTTCAAATGGAATTTTATCCTTTTTTCTTTGTTTTTTTCTGAATACTGTTGTAGCTTGCATTATTGTTTTCATATTCTCTTTCACTTTATTTGACATGTTTTTGGTAAATAACAAATTTATTATAAGATTTTATTTCTTTAAAAATCAATTTTATTTTTCTGAATCACTTTTGGGGGACATGGGAGATTTGGGTTATTTTGGGTTATTTGAGTCATTTGGGGGACTTGGGGGGATATGGGTTATTTGGGTCATTTGGGGGACTTGACGGTAGCAATGAGGGAAATAATTGAAAAATGACGGAAATAAGTTCCAAGTGAGTGAGTGAGAAAGCAGCATTTTATAACTACTAAATTTTGTTAAAGTTATGATTAATTGGTAACAGAACTTCGTGTCGTCCAATTCGGTCTGTAATCATACTCGTGATTAAACAAATCGGACTCCCGCTACGCGGTCGTCCGATTTTGTTAATCACTCGTATGATTACAGACCGAATTGGACTCCACTCAGTCCAGTTACCATTACTTATCAGGTTCAGATAACGGGGTTAGGTTGGGGTGGGGGAATGGGGGTGAGATGGATCTACTCCGGTCGTTTAGATGTTCAACACAATAACGTCTAATAAAACATATCTTCCGCTGGGGTAAACCTGTCTCATTTGTTGTCGTAAATCTTTTCAATTATTCCATTATTATTGACACTTAAACCTGGTTTATACGTCGGATTAATTCAGACGAATTAAATTCACGCCTTTTAAAGCAGTTATTTCTTCGACGATGCTGCGAAGTATGAGATTAATTTAAAACGTCTGTAGAGTGTCTCATTTTAGACATTGTACAAACGACGCATCGAGCTAAATGCAATGTTAATGTGTATTAATTTGTTATAGCGTAGGAAACTGAGAGGGTAGGCTGAGGTGGTGCCAGTTTCCTTCACTGCGCATAGGCACAAGTTCAACGGGCTCCCATTCCAGAAGGTCATGGGTGCGTTTTACTGACCCCAAACAATACTAAAACAATTAAAAGGATGACATCTCATTGTTTCCTGCGACCAATTACGAGAGACCTTAAGAGCAGCTGCTACACTACTGATTCCAGAGCCTGTTCTGGGGACGAGAATGTCGATTTAGCGCCATTTTTATTGTTATTCTGCTGTTGTAAACAAGGCGTTTCCGTGGAGGAACATTTTGTTTTCGAGCCTATATTGTAACGGCAGCTCTGTGACTATTTTTTTTCTCGAGTCGGCTCGGATCCTCCTGCTTAGTTCAGTGGTATAAAAGCACCGACGTCAGCAAAAGGGGACCATCCGAGCTGGTCGAGGCACTGAAACCTTGACTGAAACATAATAAATCGACGTCGTTTTATTATGTATTAGTGGGGGGGTGTCAGTTTCAAGCGACTCAAAACTCCACAAAAATGCAGAAGGTGACCCTAAATTAAAAAACGTATGGTAAGTTATCTTTGTTCATCTTTCTTACCTGCCTTACATTGACATTTGGGATTAAAAGGTGCAAACCTCTTTGTTTTATGAAGCATTCATTGAGCATTCTCCCGATCACTTCAATCAAGCCGAGAGCGCGCTAGCTTTACGAAATAAATTTTAAGTGTCGGTAATTTAAACCAAGTCTAACTTAGGCCGCGGTTTAGCAAATCTTTGTACCTCCAGATATCTTCCTTAGCGGGTAATTTTAAGAAAATAAGTGCTTTTCCAGCGTACGCCTTATGCTTTCATGAAACCTTTCACGGTAAATGGTGTAAAGATAAGCATTAGGCAAACAGAAAAGGGCTTCGAACGCAGTTTTGTTAAACACTGGCTAAACTCTGTTTAAATAACTGGCCCTAGATGTTTGGGATCACATATCGCGCGTGACACCACGATGCCTCCAACAGTTCTGTTGGACCGCCTGTGTAATCAGATTAAATTCGTCAACAAGACAGATTAAATGGGCCATTTGCACGATGGCGTCATTTTACTACCGAGACCAGAATTCTTTTCGTTTTTCCTGTGATATTTCAATTTGGTAATCCCGCGAGATTAAAATGACAAAATCCGTGACAAGAAAGGAAAGCCCTTAAGGATTCTGGTCGTAGTAGTAAAATGATGTCATCGGGCAAATGGCTAGACTACGAGTAGTCCCCCATTTTTCCTCAGGGATAGTAGAGCGAGTGAAACGCGAGCGTGCGTTAAAATCACCCTACGCGAGAAAAGGCGACACGCGGCGGGAAGAGAGAAAAATCGCGTGTCGCCTTTTCTCGCGTGGGGTGACTCACGCGCGCTCGCGTTTCGCTCGCTGTACTATCCCTGAGGAAAAATGGGGGACTACTCGTAGTCTAGCAAATGGCCTATTCGTCGTCTAAATTAGACGGCACTTTACGTCGACTTAGCAAAGGATCGAATTTGAGTTAAATGAACCATTTTCCAGTAATCGCAGACCTATGTTATGTGCATGGTATTCTGGGATCGCCAGGGGGGGGCAAACATGCATTGCGGGTCGCTTCAAACAATTGTATGGCGAAAAGCAGTTTCACCGTCAAAAGCAATGTCGTCCATCCTCGGAGACCCAGGGACAGGTAAAGGGGGCGAGGGAAAGTCTAAACGGGCGGGAAAATATATAGGGAACAAAGAAAAGTAAAGAACGGCGAGAAGAGCCCCTGGGGACAATGTCTTATCAGACCAGTTCCAAACGGTCGCCGCCGTTCTGGCTTCTGATTGGTGCCAGAAAAACACATACTCGTCAAGGCCAGTTTGGAAGTTGCCTCCATCCCGGGAAACGGCTACAGAACAAAGATTTCTCAATGCAATTTATAAATCTACCTGCTCGAAAGAAAAAAAAAAGAAAACAAGAAAACCTCTGATTCAGAAGCGTTGATTTGCACTGAGAGCTTAAGACCAGGCTCCATTGTGGGAAAACGGAGCGAATAACGAGGCAAGCGCGAAATAGGCGAACCAATGCGCGCCGATTTTTTCGCGTACTCCACCCTATCTTTGGGTTTTGTTTTTTCCCTTTTTTTTAATTTAAGGAATTTCGTTCTTTTACAATTTTTTAGTAAAATTAGTGATGTTCATTTTTTTGGTTATCCGCATCCGCCATCAGCGGGTATCCGGTCCGCGTTGTACAGAGACCGTGGGCAAGAAATCGTGGTAACTCAAAATATAGCCTGTGGAACATCCTTGCCTTTATTCAATAACCACCGTGTGTCTTCCAGCGAAATGTAATGTCATTTCATGTGATAATTTCCTCTTGAAAAAACGAGAAAGAGAATTTAAGAAAGTGTTGTTCTTTTTTGTCCCGAAAAAATGCTAGATGTTTTTACTTGTAATTACCTTTAATATTTGCTCAAGTAACAAGTAAACAGCTATTAAAGAGCAGCTTACATTAAATCATAACTAAGTATGAGGAGTCCAATTTCTAAAAGCTGTTTAGCTTCTGTTGGGCCTCCTCGCCACTCTATCTATTACAAATTAAAAGTTAAGTCACTTAATATTACATTTAATTTTGGACTATTTTTGTAACTTTTCCTGCCCTATAAATTTGCAATCTTAGTAAGATATATATTTTTCCTTTTTCTTTCTGTAATATTCATTTTCTGTGGCAAATGTAAAATAAATAAATGAATAAATAAATAAATAAGATGTTTTGGATCGAAATCGTGAATTTTAGTTGGGAGGTGGCATTCACTCAGCTAATCACCACCCCCTTCACCTGCAAAGCCCTTACATTCCATGATTAATGTCTTACATAACAATTAGATAATATATTTTGCTGTCATTGTTTCATTTAGGATCCAGTTCCTAAAAACGAATGGAAGAACTTGCAAAATACTGGTATCCTCAGCACGGTGTTGGTTGATCATGTATTTCGCCCTCTGAACGTTTCGAGCGTTGTCAAGAAGGACATTTTAAGCTTGATGGAACATTTTGGTTTGATCTCAAAGTTTTCTACTTCAAGTGGTGAAAAGTACTATGTTCCAGCACAAATGAGAGTGGGGATTGGGTCCCTCCCGAACGTTGTACCTTCAAGTTCTGATCCCTGTCCGTTGTACATCGACTTTGGCACTGGATTTGTTCCCCATGGAGTTTTCGCTCAAATTGTTTGTCGCTCAATCAGTTGGATTTCAGGAATGGAAATTCACAAAAACACGTCTAAACGTCTTCGAAAAAATCGTGGGAAAGATGATATAAAATTGTCCCAAAATGGAGCTTTCTTCATCATTAGACGAGATGTAACTGCCCACCGCTTAAAACTTGTCTGTAAGAAACGGTTTATTAAGATTGTTCTGAAGAAAGAAGGGGAAGCTCAGCAGTTTCCTGATGATAGTTCAAATGAAATGGCCACGCAAGTGCGAGAGTCCCTGGAAAACACTTTAGAGGTTTTGGCCGATGAATTCCGTTATTTGCACGGCCTACAGTATAGCCTTTGTGTTGCCTGTCCATCGTGCGTGGTAGAAGGTCAAGAGTGTACAAAATGTGGAAAATTGTGCTGCAAACAAGATACCTGTTTAGACCTCGTTGACGTCTATCCAGGTGATCAAATGTTCTGTACAGTCACTCAAGAGGCAGTAAAAGTTAATGGTATTGAGCAATGGTTTCCAAAGACAACAAAAGAGGTAATGAGACAATTATTTTCATTTCACAATCAAAGATACCTGACTGCTTCAACCTAGCTAATCAGATCTAAAACTAGCAATAGTTCTCACTACATCTGCCACGCCTTAGACATGACGTTTATTTTGAAGTATGTCTTTTAACGTTCAATACGTAATCTCTTTATTTCTATGCTCTTAGGTTGTGACATGTTAAAACTTCGCGAAAAACGTTGCAGTGATTACGGTTAAGCACTGAACATAGTGATTTGGGTTAAGCATTCACAATAGTGATTAGAGCTAAGCACTGACTCGAAATGGTTAGCTTTCATTTACTGTTAGGTTTGTCACTATAAATATATACTAGTTATAGCTATTGCTAAGTGCCAACGTGCAAAGATTTTACCTATACGCGCGCGCTGTTGAATTTGTTAAGAAATGTCATGAAATACAGTAATTGATAAAAAATAGATTGAACTTACTTCGACTGCATTGAAAATAGTGCAAACTTAAAGCAAAGGGCACACATACACCAACCCACGGCCGGACCGATACCTCACGCATGTGCACAGCCATATCACGGGGGCAGTGACAGCCACAGACAATCAATCAATCAATCAATCAATCATTTATTTTAACACGTTACGTCAAAGAGCTAAAAAACTCGTTCAAAATACGAACGTGTATAAATAAAATCTATGATAATTACGGCTCTGTTATAATATTTTTAATTTTAAAAACAACTCAACAAATATATACATATAAAAAACTTGGTAATAAAAACATAAAATATAAAAAGCTAAAACTGACTAAAAAGCCACATACTAAAAAACGTGACTAGGAAAACGATAATACTCGTTCTAAAAACAGTTAAAATCTACCATCGTGCACTATAAGACACGTTCTAAAAAGCTGCGGTCGTGCAATTTACTTCTGAAGTCATTAGCATCACTTGAAAGACGCACTTGAGAAGGCAAACTGTTCCATAACTTAGTTAATGAATAAGTGAAAGAATTCTTCTTAAATTTAAGATTAAAGTTAGGTAATTCCAAATTCAAGCCCTCGCCTCTTAGCCTATACGGTGTATGCCTGTATTTAAAAAGGCTTCCAATATAAGTAGGTCCCGTACCATTTAAGCATTTAAAAAGA
Organism: Porites lobata; assembly: GCA_942486035.1. Taxonomy (NCBI): domain Eukaryota; kingdom Metazoa; phylum Cnidaria; class Anthozoa; order Scleractinia; family Poritidae; genus Porites; species Porites lobata. The sequence continues at coordinate 448,158 of CALNXK010000052.1, read as the reverse complement.
AGTATGGTGTATGTTTGCTCATTGCTTTAATTTGTCTTTTGAAAAGAGTGAACTAAACTGTACTGTTCTACTGCAAAAAGAATTTGAAATCCCGACTTTACGCAGCAGATTTCTCGAGATATTGAGGTTCGTGTTTTTGTCCGAACTTGCGCACAAGTCATTTTGAGTAAAATTTAGTGGTCTTATAAGCAAACTTAAAATCCTCGAAAAATCATATTAAAGTCTGCGAATATTCAACGTACAGACATATCTGGTTTCTTTGTAAAGCTAAAAAAAATTATGGTGCATGCGCCAATGAAGCCATCAGAATTATTTTGCTTCAAAGACATGCAATGAAAAAACTTTCAGCGGGCCGGGCAAATGCGACAAATATTGCGTATGGGGAAATGATGCACCCGACGATTGGTTGAAGACGGATGAACACGGGATTCACAAGCATGCACACGGCTCGTGGATTCTCTCATGTGTTCGCTCGAAAACAATGCATTCTCTGTTCAGCATTACGTCATGGTTGCCTTACATTACTCTATCTTACATCGATTCGAGATTTTTTCTGCTCCTGGAACAATCGCGCACGGCTCTATTAGGCTGCCGCCTCGCAGCCTCGCGTCTTCGCGCGAGGCTGCTCGTTAGCAAAAATGAAAACATAACTTGAAGTCGAATCCACTGTGGTGTAGTGATTTCGGTTTCAAGGAGCGCGGGTTCGAATCCTGCTGATGCCACTTTCAATCTCTTTATTTTCTCTAAAAAAACGAAGGGTTTTTGACTTAAAAAAAGATTAGAAGAATAGAATTTTGAAGAGACTTAAAAATTTCATGTAAGTTTAGTTAAAAGAAGATGGAAGATGGAATCTAATGCTGCTGAAACATTAACCGGGACCACCTTGCTCGCCTAGTTTCTTCGAATTGAGAAGATTTCTTATATTACCAAAACAACGCGGGGGAAGTTAAGGTGCCTCCTCAGGACCGGAACCCTGGTGGGGCAACAAAATTCTCCAATACGATTGGCTATCGACATCCCTGACTCTAGCATTACAAACGACTTGAATGCGGTCTTTTTCGTTCCCTTCTGGTAAAATCTATAGGAAGATCTTGTTCTTTTGTGAACAAAAATTGAAACTATCAAGTCAAGTCAATTTGTATTTAAACTCACACGAATAATTATAATTAATACATATTAGTGCTTTAAAATATAAAATCGAGAGATTGTGAAGGGAAAGAGGATTTCAATTGTAGGTTCATCGTGCAGATTTTGGGACACCTAAATAGTTCGTGGAACTAACCGAGTAGGTGACCCAAACAAGAATATGAGTAGAAGGAATATAGATACAAAATAGTTATTTTAGATAAAAAGTATTACTTCATTAATTAAATAGTAGTTAAGATAATATAATCGTAAAACATTAGGAATCAATGATAGTATTATAACCATCAATCACAGAATTCTTGATATATTGACGAAAACTGGAAAACGGCTTGATTTTCTTAACATCAATAGATAAAGAATTCCAAAGTTTAGGACCAGTGTAACTGAACGAACGAATGCCGTATTGAGTGGTATGGACAGATTTAACAAACAGATTATCAATCTGTGATTGACGTGTATTATGTGAATGAATTGAAGATACTGGGTTAAAATAATTTACAAAACAAGAAGGGCTTAGTTTATGGTACCACTGATAAATAAAACAGAGAATTTCAAAATGAATTATATCAGAGATTTTTAGGAGTCTGTGAGGCTTCAGCAATGGCTCAGAATGAGATCTAGGGTCGGAAAAAGTCATTCTGACGACTCGTTTTTGCAAAGTAGTTACTGGTTTTAGGTAGGTTGGGTATGTGAGACCCCAAACTTAAATACCATAAGTAAGAAAGGGGTACATAAGGGAAAAGTAAAGCATAATAAGTATATCAACATTAACATAGTACCTTAATTTGGAAAATATGCCTACAGTTTTCAATAGTTTTAAGCAGAGTTCATTAACATGATTTTTCCTAGTTTGAGTCAAAAGTGACACCTAAGTAGTTGACCGTGGAAACTTCTTGGATGTTCACACCATCAATTTTTAGATTTAATGTCTTGTATGGTGTTAAGTCTCTTAGAATGAAAAAGAACAAAATTAGTCTTCAAAATACTTAGAGCTAGTCTATTAGATTTCATCCACTCAGCCACTGCATGGAGCTCTTGATTTAGGATTAGTTCAAGATCATTAAGAGTGTGTCCATGAGAAGACCAGGCAGAACCAGGCAGGGGGTGATAATGCTCAAATCACCGATTTCGCTCAAACTCGGCACAAATGTTAGGTATCAGGAGTTAACTTATGTGACAGAATGTCAGGTCAAAATATTAAATTCCCTGGGAGATCCGGGCTCCCCCTGTAAAAATCGCCATTTTGCCCGTTTTATGCATTATTAATTAGCTAACTTTACGATGCCAGTGCAACAAACAGAAAAGCCACCCTGAACTTAAATGCACTGAGAGATAATCTGAGTTCATAAGACTTTAAGCACGTTAAACTGTTTAAAGTCGCCGATTCGATTTCCTCCCTCTGAGCCCCCTTAGTTGGGTCATCATTTCCAAGTTTTGAGTAAGTCGTAAAATTAGGGTATTTTATTCCCAAATATCTCTGATGAGCAACAGCTTATCTTTATAACTTTTGCATGAGTATTTAAAGCCATCACTTAAGTTGAGAAAAAGATCATAAAAAGTTTGGGCAATTCACTTTCTTCCATGTGTTGACATAAACTGTTCATGTGACTGAACGACTTTTGCATATTTCATCAAAATTCAGGCCCTCACAATATTCGTGTGTTTGCCTTTGAATGATGAGAAATCGAACAAAAAAAACTCATCAGACAATGATTTAACATTAATAAGGGTAGAATCGTTGAAATTGTTGTGCAAGAAACTCTAACGATGAATTTTGATAGCTATATACGCGATCTTTTCAAGTAAAAACAACATACAAAGATTTAATTCACAGTTTTACTTACTTTAACAATTTCGCCCTAAAAAACAATATAAACGGTCAATAAAATCCATTTATGTATCTCTTAGATGTCTCAACAGCTAGTTTGTGCACGCTTTGATTTGTTCCCCATGCCACCTTCGATGTCCAGTTAAGCGTAGTTCAGCGTCGTGACTCGCTGTACGACCAAAATTCCTTAGCCATCAGTTTACGCACCAAAATCCAAATCAAGTTGTTTAAGGAGGAAACAATACGAAAAGTAGAAAGCCGATTTTTAACCCACTGAAAGGATTATGTCTGCCATTGTTGTAGCTCAATTCACATGTTACAAACCCGGGTTACAAACGCCCGCCATCTTTGACATTAACTGGAGCCCGCATTTTTAAGCAGCGGTTGCCACCATACGGAAACATCGTATCGCGAGTCAGGAGCCAGGAGCCAGGAGCCAGGAGCCAGGAGCCAGGAGTGAGAGTCCAGTGAACAAAATTCAGTCGAAAATATGACTTTCCGATATTCTTTGAGATTATTTTATTGTTATTGTATGCTAATAAATAATTTAGAATTCCAAATCTATTGGCAACTTTATTCAGACCATGATTATAAATGATCCCGTGTCTTCTCAAACTCGAAGATAGAAGTCGCTTTGTCTTCGTGTTTTGGAAAGAAATATTTTTTAGTTGCACGTGAAATATAGCAGCGAAGTGAAGCCGGATCTTGGTGCAGACCAGTTCAAAGAGACAAATAAAGCGTGAGATACGTCCAGATTGGCTTGCGACAAGAGTTCCATTTTTTTTGTTTTTCATATTGGAGTTCCTTCTCCCCGGGGGAGTGGCACCAGATTTGACTGTTTTTTTATCTAGCACGGTCTTTTGGGGTCTTACAAAGCCTAACTGTGGCAGTAATGTTCCCAAGTAGAATTCAAAATACACCACACTTTCACATTGATATAGATATTTTTCTCAAACAACCGCTTCCATATGTTTAACACCCTTCCCAAATTGTAATACAGTGGAAGCTCTCGTAAGAGGACACCCTCGGGACGAGAAAAAGGTGTCCTTAACTGGATCTGGCCGCTTACAAGAATGAATCTCATACGGTAACTCTGAAACGGATATATAAGAATGATTCATAACAGTGACAAAGAGCGGTATGACTGTGGACATGATATGAAAAAAAAAAACAACAACAACATTCAGAGGCGGATAAGATTTTCTTTCGAGTGTCTGCTTACGAGAGCTTTAAATCAAAGCTAACATCTAATTCGCCGGTAAACCCTTTAAGTGTCCGCGGCCGCCTACGGGAATGTAAAAATCCAGAGTTTGTGTGGAAGTTGAAACGGGATTTTGTGATGGCGGTCGTAAGTAAGAGCTATTTGCTATATACGAGTGTCCGTTAAGAGAACTTAATCTACTGTATGAATCCGCAAATGACAGCTTAAATGAGAAGTGAATATAGTGTATTCGTCTGTGTTCAAGAAACTGTTCTTTAACACCTTCCTTGAATAGCTAAAGAAGTCTTGTCGACTTTTTTTGCAGTGTATTAGTGCCTCCTTTTGGGTCTTTTGTATTCCTCAGAAGTTTTTCCTCAACACTTTTATAAACGGTTATTATTATATTTTTGTAGTCAATAATATACCCAGATACAGATACCAACCTGTATAGTTGTAAGACTACGAGGATTAAAATACAAGTAAGTAAGTCAGTATACCCAGTGGCTAGTCATTAATTGTCTAAAAATTGCACGGCACGGTCTGACTACAAAAAGGGCTATTATGGACCATTGTTATCATGGTAATTAATGTCAACATCGAATAAACTCAAAATTTCAAGTAACACGACTTTCACAACCTATTTTCAACACACCAGTTATAACAGGATATTGGCGCGTACAAACAATAGATAGCGTATTCCGCATTCCGGAGTCCGGTAGTCCGGCGTCGCAGATTCCATCGCTTAGGCAGAGTCCAAAGTCAAAGACGGTTGGTGTTCGAGCAGGTGGTTGTTTTGCGTAGGTATAGACGGATTGTCAGTGATCTTTCTTGTCCTTTGAGAATGATTTTGTTCAGTCTGACTACAACTTATTTCAAAGACTTCGAATGTTCGGTGAAAAGCCGACACTGTTTCAAGATGTTTCGATTGCATTACCTCGTCACGAAGTAACGCCACAGAGAACCAGACGAAACTGGAGCAGCAAATCTGGACTAAAGCATCTGAGAGACGTGAATGTAACATTTATTCACTATCTTTTATCCTTGTTGGGTCTTGTTTCACCTATAAGTTGGACCGATCGAAGTTTTGAACTAAATCTTTTGCTCCTTGTGTTTACTCAAGCGTTCCATAAAATATCCATCTAAACGTCCATAAAAAAAAAAACAGAAAACATGCCTCAGGTGACACTTTCTAACAATTCCGCTATTAGTATCGATAATGAGGCATCTGATTTGTGACTTCTCGCCAACTTTGTGCTATTTTTGTTTAAAAAAAACGAATGTTACGTTTTTTCGTATTTTGGTTAAATGACAAATAAGAGTCAAGTCAGATGTACATAATACGTCATTATTGATAAAGTATGAGATTGCCCAAATATTTTATGATTGATTTGATAACCTTAAAGATGTCTTTCAAAGAATATGTGAGAATTAAGTACATAGGTTGTTGCTCATGGGAGATGTTAGCCACTAAAATACCTTAAATTTAGGGTTTCGTCAAAACAGTAAGAAGATGTCTTCACTTTAGGCCAAATAATAGCAAGAGATGGAATTAGAGAGTAAAAATAAATTACTGAGCATTAAGTCTGATAAACATAGAAGACGATAAAGTTGATTAGATTTGAAGTTGTCTTTTCTTCTTGTTGAACAGCCAAACCAAAAGTTAGCTATTTAATTATGCAAAAATGAGTAGATTTTGTCGTTTTTAGGGGGGTCCCTGTAAATCCCAGGGAATTCAATATTGCAAACTTACTTTTTGTCGAGGTTAATATCTCACCACACCCATCAATTGTGCCAAGTTTGAGCGAAATCCGTGATTTGAGCATTATCACCCCCTGCCTGGTTCTCTCTTGGACACACTCTCAAGGTTTTTACGTGAAAAATATATATTAGTGTCATCAGCAAATAAGTGAAAACTAAGCAGTTTGGAGGTGTTCGGTAAATCGTTAATATATAGCAAAAACAACAGAGGTCCAAGAATGGATCCCTGAGGTACTCCACAAGTGATTGAGAGAGAATCAGAGTTATGGCCATTTATGCATACAAATTGTTCTCTATTGGACAGATACGAATGAAACCAGTCATAGGCTTTACCTCTCACTCCGTAATGATTCAGTTTTGATAAAAGAATGGAATGATTAACTGTATCAAATGCCTTTTTTAGATCAATAAAAATGCCACAGCCAAACTCATTGTTGTTGAGTTACGGATTGATTCAGTAATTTTTATCAGTGCATGATTTGTCGAGCACTTTTGTCTAAACCCAAATTGAAGTGGATAAAGAATGTTACGAGATTCAAGATAGCCATCTCAAATTTTGTATTAGTAATGATAAACTGGTAAGAGAGCTTGTGTTTAATCACTGGTATGGTTACCGACTGTTCACTTGCACTCCATTCAGTCCTATTACCATAGTACACTCAAAAATTTAAATAAATAATAAACTAGTGATAACCAAAGGTTAGGGAGTGCGGGCGACAACGATCAGGCCCCGGTTGTTCAAAAGATGGATAGCGCTATCTACCAGATAAATCACTATCCAACGGATAAGTATTAGGAAAACCAATTGTGCTATCAAGTGGATGGAGATTTATCCGATGGATAGCGTTATCCACCTTTTGAACAACTAGGGCCAAAGGTCTAAATGATTTTGCTCCAACTCTGTCATTTGCGTAAGTTTCACGCGACAAATGATCAAACCACGCGTGATCAGATTATGAGTGATAAAATGTCCAAACGCGCGTGATCACATTGCGTTTTGTGCATTCCATTCATTCCTAGTGGAAGTCCAAACGAATGCTGGCTGCATACATGCGACGCATGCGTAATAACAACCTGGCGATTAGGATTGCGGGCTCCTCTTGTCGCCCGCAATTAGTCAATTGATTAATAAGTCGCAAGGATTAATATATGGGTAAGGAATAATATGCCCCCCACACGTAAAGTATCAGTCACTTCTCTGTACTATTTGATGGTCTCACTGATGCCTTTGAAAGATTTATTTTTTCCATAAAGGACACATCATCCCCAAAGTCCTTTCTCTCAGACAGGTTTGGTTTCAAAACTGGTTACAAAGAAGTGTGAGAACGGGCGCTATTTCGGGTAAAATTCGTTTTCGGGTTAGGTTGACAGGTTAAACCAGAATTTCTTTGGCCTTTATGAATAGTTACACTATTCACTTTAAATCCACTTTCTGGGGGAGGGTACTTTACAAAGTTTTATACAGAGAGGCTCCGCCTCATGGTATAACCCCCCCCCCCCCATCCTTTTATACTCCATATTTGACTTATGTGACATATTAATGATCACAAAACAATCTGTTGCGCAATTCTGTGTTGTTTGCCAAAACTTGTATAATGCTTATAAAGCACTATCCTAGAGTACCTTTAGTAACAGTGATTTTGAAATTAAAGTAACGTCCTAATTTGGTTATTATCTTGCAGGAATGTCCTTTCACATCATCTGTTGGGGCGCAAAGTCTTCCAGGTATTTCTGATAAAACCTTAAAAATGAATTAGTTATTAATTATTTCAACTAAAATTTTATTTGATAAAACCTTATTTATTGCGTCGTCGAAGGAGACGCTCCCAAAGTGAGTCGTTGGGTGATCTGCGATTTCGTGGGGAGTCTGCGCATATTCTCAAGCGCGCGAAATTGGTGAAAGAGATTGTCCTTGCAAAATAGCATCGTTACAACACACTCTGGTGACCCAAACGTATTGTGCGAGTTGGGAATCTGGGTACTAGAAATTGAATAATGGCGTTTGTATTGAATAACCCTAACAGAACTTTGCAAGGAAGTAGTGATCTTTCATTTAAAAAGTACAAATAAAGTTTAAAAGAAAGTGTTATAATACCTCTCAAAGTCGTTTTTCCTCCGTTTTGGCCCTTTGAGTTCTGTATTTGTTGTTATACTTTTCACACTCTTACCAAGTGCATACAATATCTGAAGGTTGGAAAGAATTAAGGAAAGTCGGCGAAGTTAGTTAGAATCGAACAAACAGCGACGAAAAAGGATCGCATTGTGATTCCAACTTCCCAGTTTACGCGATGAATAGTTGGTCTAACTTTTTCCGACATTTGATTGCCGTGAAGTCACAGTCCCGAAGTGCTTTTTAGCGCTAAACTTTCACTATCATGCTCGATAATGGCGGTGCTGAGGCGACGTACCCAAAAGTGGCTACGCGCCAGTCCTCTCCGCCGAAATCTCCTACCATCCACCAGTAGCCACGGGTAATTCGCGCACGCCACACGCCACGTACATCCACCCGGTACCTACCTCGAAGCCAATTTTTGAAGAAGAGGAGGAGGAGTTGCCAAGACCAAAAAAGCTTCTCAGGCAGAACTTCTAAGCATATTATGGCGCCTCTTCCACAAATCAGACTTAAGAACCTTTGCGCAAATAACGGTAGATTTGGGGGGACCTTTCCTCGCAATTCAAGGAAGAGGATCGCGCAGGCAAGAGCGGTACTTATGTTTGTTTACGTACCTGGCCACGAAAGCGGTTCACCTTGAGATGGCCTTTGGACTTTACACTGATTCATTCCTGAGAGTCTACTATAGAATGGAGAGGACTACCAAGAGAGATGTTATCTGACCATGGTACGAATTTTGTTGCGGCCGAGAGAGAATTTCGAGAACTGGGCGAAGCACTGGATCCGAAAAAAAAGAGCAAAAACAAAAAAACAGCCAACAGCAACCAAAGGAGTCATATGGCACTTCAATCCTCCACTAGCGCCCCATTTTGGAGAGGTACACGAGACTATGATTAAAGCTGCAAAGCGGGCTGTGAATGCTATTTTAGGCAATGCAGATGTGACAGATAAAGAGTTAGGAACAGCATTGACAGGAACACAAGCATTGTTAAAATTCGAGAACCCTCATGTACCAATCAGCGAATCCTGAAGATGATGTACCATTGACACCGAACCACTTTCTGATTGGTGAAGTTGTTGGCCAATTCGCCCCAGAATCCGTTGACGAGACCAGCTATAGTCTAAAGAAAAGAAGGGTGCCGCAACTAGTTAGACACTTTTGGCATCGTTGGCCCAAAGAATGGATCCCACGTTTTAACATGAAAAGGAAATGGCTGAAAGAAGAACGAGACCTCCAAACGGGGCACGTTGTGTTAGTCATATCGCCCAACGGACCTCGTGAAAATTGGCCTCTTGGGAGAATCGTCGTGTTGTATCAAGGGAAAGATGGCCATGTACTGGTGGCAAGAGTTCAAGTGGGGAAAAACCAGCTCACAAAACCCATTTCCAAGTTCCGTCCGTTGGATCTGCAGTAAAAATCCCTTACGTAGAAATAGAATTGAATTAAAGCAAGGAAAAGATTTACGTGATTTACATTATTCTTCGTAATTTTGGTGGCCGTATCATGGGCAATTTTGAAGTTATAAAAGGGGGGACTCCGAGCCCCCTTTCCCCCTGTTGCAGGAAGAAAAAAAATCCCGGTCAGACGGATTAATTAATTATTTGTTTCAGTGAAAATTTAGTTTCTTTAAACTTTGTTTATTTATTTTTTATTTATTTATCTACTTTGCGTGCAATTCTTGCAATTAAAGCCATGCTGGGTACTAGATAATCGGGTAATATGTTGATAACTTGAAATTTTAAGCTAACTACCAACCTTTCCAATTGCTTCTCCTCAAAACAGACGGCAGTTGCTTTCTTTTTGTAGATAACATTAAAGAGGTTCAGCCAACTTATCAGGAGCTAGAGCTTCTATCAGGGGAACTCGAAACGTGGAAACCCTTGGGGCGTCAACTTGGTTTTAAGGAAGCGGAACTGATTGCTGTCCATAAAAACAACGAAGAATGGTCCGAAAAGAAGATTAAAATGTTGATAAAGTGGAAGTGGCGGAAAGGCACAGATGCAACTTACGGAGTTTTGTATCGTGCCCTTTGCTATTCAACCGTAGGGCGGACGGATTTAGCGCAGACGTTTTGTTGCCATCGGCTACAGGCGACATGTATTTCGACCAAGTAAAAGTTAATTTTTGTACAATAAAGTTAAATTACTGACATTGAGGAAGTTTTTCGGTATTCGTTTAGTCTTGGTTACCAAGCCTTCTCTTCAAATTCTGTGGTGCCGACGCTAAGCGTGGTGTTTTAGTAGAATACACCGCGCGCTTAGCGTCCACCCCTCAGGATTCGAAGAGAAGGCCTGGTAAGCAAGACTTAACGAACACCGCCGGATGGAGTTTTAAATGTAAAAAAGTGGTTTTCCAGGCTTTTATACCAAAAATGTAAGGAACAGAACAGAAAAAAAATACTACTTTGCGAGTAATTCAACTTTATTACACAAAACTTTAACTTTTATTTGGTTGAATCCCATGTCACGGTTCGGGTGGAGAGAAGCGACGACCGGAAATATGTCTGTGTCCGCAGGCTATGTTTCCTACAGCTATAGCCCAACTTTTGCTGGGCGGATCACCCTTCTAGCCAAGCCAACATTTGCTGGGCGGGTCACCCTTCTAGCCGAGCCAACTTTTGCTGGGCGGGTCACCTCTTTAGCCGAGCCAACTTTCTGTTTATCATGTCAACGGTTCACGAGTGACCCCTTCTACCCGGGGCAAGTTTTATCCATATAAAGGAGGCCTTAGTCAAAGGTCGCTTAAGTATGTGAGTACGATTAACGCGACGAAGAATTCTCGACGTATAACCAGTGTTATTATTCATTCAAAATATTTCCCCGATTCTGATTGGCTAAAAGCACACGCATAATTCACCATAACCAGTTTCTGATGACCAAATCTGGAAGAATTTTGTGTTTAACGAGGAAATGACGTCAAAAATGCAGCGTTCTTGCAGGTTAAGGCACCGTTAACCGAGAAGACCTGGGGACGAGGTTGAGTTGTTTTGGTTGTGAACTTGAAAAATGGCGCCCATTTCACTCGTTTCAAGGGTAAGAACTAGGCGAAAAAATAGCTAAAAACATGGCAAGAACAGCCGAGAAGACAACTCGAAGGTCGACATCTGCTATTTGGAGAATATTTTCGGAGCTGGACAAACCTAAACGTGCACTATCGAAGATGAACTTAACATCGATGGATCGATGGAGGTAAGCTTTATTTTATTTTATTTTATTTCCACACACAATGAATTACAAGCAGAATAAAAACGATAATAAATAGGTTAATTAACATTAAATTTAAAATTTGTACATTTCTTGGGAGGAGTGACTGTGGCGGGGAAATCTCCGAGAAGCCGAGCTTATGAGGAATAGAGATTTCCCCCCATGGTCAATTTAAATACTAGGCGGAATTTTAAGAAATAAAGAAAAAAGCATGTTTTAGCCATGTTTTTAAACTGGGAATTATTTTGAATGAATGATAAAACAATTATTGAATTTGGTTTTCGTATCATATGAAGATTTATGGAGATCTCGGAGGGTGTTATCCGCCTCGGCCTACGGCCTCGAAAGATAACACCCTCCTCGATCTCCATAATTCTTCATAAGATATTCAGCCTCATTCATTAATTGTTAATTATGGGTCTTCCAAATGGCTCAGAACATAAGGCATAGGTAAAAAAAAATTGCGTACTGTAGACCTTGTAAGTAAATACGATGATCTGCCAGTCATTCTGTGTGAAATGAAGGGCGCTGCGTTATTAACCTAATAAGCAGTCAGAAACACCGAGTGTCTACTCACACAGCAGCCTTAGTTTTCTCTCGGTATTATGCAGAATATAGAATACAGGCACTTAATTTCATTTAAAGGATCATTTGTGTACGTATATAGGTGAAGGTTATTTTTTTCCCAAATATTTCCTAGGTTTTAGATATCAATAGCGATACTTTTAGCACCAATTCAGATAGTGTTTAGATGCTTATAAGGACAGTTCGTTTACTACCATGGTGTAGATTATTTTTTTTGTGTATTTAGTACGCTGTGATTGTAAGTCTTAGAAAGTAAACTTTGAAATGATGATCGTCTTTGACGAATCAAACATAAGCTACCCTGGGATTAACCGCTGAGTAAATGCCATCTACAGCTGTCTGGACCTCTGGAAAGGTTTTCCCGTCATTCAAACGACCTTCCAAATTCTCCTAGCCTGTAGAACAGGCCTTATTTGTTCGCGATTTTCAGGCGAGTGAAGGGAAACGCAAAGCGAGCGCGGAGCGGGAGACAAGCGCGACGGGGGAAGGCGCACAAAAAAAATGCGGAAAACTGCTGTCTTGATCTGGCGCTCCTCGCTCGCCTGAGAAACGCGAAAAAGTAACGCCTGTGCAGTAGATTAAATTTATTTTTCCCGACGGTTACTAAGGCCTTGTCCACACAAACCCGCGGAGGTATTTTTAAAACCAAATATCACGTATCGGCCTAGCCTGCGTAGCAGGCGCTTGGAAGTAGTGGGCGAAAGAGAGAACAGGTGCGGGCAAGTGCGCGCGCCCGTTTTTTCTCGTGCCCACTACTTCCAAGCGCCTGCTACGCAGGCTAGTATCGGCCTTCCTTACACACGAAACAAGGGAGGCAGCTCATTCAATCCGTAGCCTATTTGTGTCAAATATGCTGATTCCAGGCTAAATACCCGGAGGGTTTGTGTGGACGGGGCGGGAAAACAATACCTGCTACAGCAATAGTATTTGAAAGTGACTGCTCATATTTGTTCTTCCTCAAGTAGTGTATTGTGTGTGTACGTGTGTGCATTTATTGTCTTCTCTGTTGTATGCAAGTGGCATTGGCAAAATGTAAGAAATATCATTTAATGAATTAGAGCTAACACGAAAACGTTTGTTCAATCCCTTAATTAATGATAATGATATTCTGTATATAACTTCATTTGACTTCGCTTTACCATTAGCTATCATAAAAAAAATTATCAAACCTGCATGTAAATAAAGATTGTAGTTGATTGGCGTTGTATGACGGCCTTTAAACTCTTGCGTACCTCGTCGTTTACTGAAATTCGTAGCGGTTTCTCTCTTGCATATACGGCTTTTAGCCTTTACGAAGTCGTTCGCGTGACTTGTTTGTCGCGT
>CALNXK010000052.1:280000-430000 GCA_942486035.1 Porites lobata | reverse complement strand
CGTTTTTATAAGGCGTTAATTTCAGGGATGACAGATTTTGCTCATTTTAACGATTATATCTTGCTGGCAAACTTTAAATTGCAAAAACCGACTTCTCAATACACAACACACTAGAGGTTTTGAACGATATTCATTTATAAAATCAAAGAGTGTTGTCTTCTATTCTTTCCGCAAACTTGAACACAAAAGCACGATTTTCCAATTTGGTACAACTGCGGCTGAAGCATCGCTGTAAAGCGCGATCTACCAAATAAATAAAGTTGTTGTGTGAACTTTACATATACATACAAAAACAATGAATATTACATAACATAATCTCTAAGGTAGACAGTGTATCAAAAAGCGTTCATTATATTCGCCAAAAAAGAAAAAAAAAACTGATGAAAATCACAATTTACATCTTACATATTTTTGAGTCGTCGACAGACCATTGGATCCAACTTGTATGCCCTATCCTGGTTTTGTCCATCTTTCGGCTTGTGATATCTGTTTTATTTATTTATTTTATTAGCTTTGCCCCGAAGAATACCAAAAAAAAAAAAAGAAAGACACTGAAGATATGCAAACACTAGTAAATAAGAACGTAACAATACACTAATAATAACTTAAATATTTGGGCAGGGACACTGCAACAGCTAAAGCCAATTACGGCGGACCCCAAAAACTAAAAAGATATAAAAGTAGCCTATTAAATCACATGCAGCAGCTAATTTCTTGGACTAAAAACCTGGCTGTGTTACATTTCAAGCAAATACTTTTGAAGCTCCTTGGAGAGTCATAAGTGTGTGCCAAAAAGATAGTTATACGCATACATTATTTAATGGATTATACTAAAGCAAGACCGCGTTTGCGGAGTTCATAAGTACATTTCAAATTACGTCGATGTACTTGCAGCGATGCTCCTTTAAGAAACCAAGTTCTTTCAATTTCTTCGCAAATAGCACTTCGTCTCTGATCAAAGATGCGTTGAAGGTTCTGCCTTCGAATGGCCATTTCCTCAGGTGTAGGACTCCTTTTTCGTTTCTTTGATATGGTTGTCGCATTTGCTCTGGCTAAAGTGCGGCAGATTTTGATCTGCTCAAGCAATATCACGTTGCTCTCCGTCATTTCAACTGATGGTTTGTTTTCTGGGTCCTTCCTTTCATTCACATTATTGTTGAGGGAGTTACATTTCTTGGAACTTTGTTGTTTAAACAACAGGCGAGGAAGAATTTTTCTCCGTTGTCGCTGAGCAAAGGAGTTCATGGTACCTGATTTTTTCGAGCTAACACCGAGAAGGAACTGTCGGTTAATCATGAGGTCAACTGAGGTATAAATGCCCGTTTGGCGCGTTGTTTATAGCAACAAATCCCTAGTAACTGTGAAAAACCCAAAATGTTAGCAACATAAATGTATTATGTCAAATTCACCATAGGAACGCTTAGAAACTGTAAACTCTATCAAAATCACCATGGCAATGGCACGAAGTGGGATACTTTTTCGTCACGGTGAGCGTAGCAACAGATATGTTTGTCGTTGGAAGAAAAGGCTTACCATAGGGCTGCTATAGTAACTAGTTTTCTGTCATGGCAACAACTTATATTTGTGACGTAAGTATGGTATTCGTCACCACGACAACTGATCATTCAGCTTTGTTCAGGATTTCTAGCCGCAAAAAAAAGAAGAAATGACCTTCTTTAAAAACTTTCAAATGTTCATCACAAGGTGTTTTTACTTTGCCTTAGGATACTAAATGTTTTTTTTTTTTTTTTTTCCCATTAAGGACACCAGAACGACGTAATAATCGCGGTAGGCTAAGAGCGCTAAACTGCAGGGAGGAAGAAGGTGGGTTCGACCCCAAAAGGGTCGGATCAATTCTCAGTGTCTTATTAAAAATAACTGAGAAATGAAGGTACTGCCTTTGCCCTGCAAACGGCTAGACCTTCGCTTGGCTCGGATGAGCATGTAAAATGGCGGCCCCGCATCCAATAGGAGAGGTAAAAACAAGGTCGTCAGTTAATACTTTCGAGCTATAAATACATTGACAGTCAAATGGTGTTTATTACTATTATTATCATTATTAACACTACTATTTGATTGTGATAAAAATGCCGTCTCTGCAAAATTGACTTGTGCGTCAGAATTATCATAGCAACAGTATTGTTGGCAGCATAAAACTATTACGTCAAGATCACAATAGAAACCGACTTTAAAATATATACATACTGTGAAATATTTTGGCGCCAGGGAAAGCATAGCAACAGTTTGTCTCTGGAAGAAATGGCTTGTTACTTTGTGCTGTCATAGCAACCGGTAGTATTTGAGATGTAAGTAGAGTATTACAAGTCATCACCACGACAATCGACCAATCAGCATTATCTCTCCCTTGCTTGAGCAATAGAGGATGTTAGCATCGACAACGAGTACGAGTTCTAGAACGAGATCAGCGATTTTGCGTACTGCGCATCCGTTCTGCGCATCTCCACGTTTTCAAGTCGTCCTGTCAAGTTGCACTACGACGAGTTCTCACCAAAAACTCGAAGTGGGTAGAACGACTGGGAGGAGCTGGTTTTCAAAGGTAAATTCCGATCGTTTAATGCAGTTTCTTTTCGTTTCTAGCCTCTCTTTATCATCTTGAACATTCCTTGTACTATGTTTTATGTAAAATACTACTTTTGAAGTCGAGGAAAAGCAACCGAACGCGATATTTCCTACACAGAGTAAATTTGCATTTACCCGGGAAAGTTTCATGTCTCTCCAAAGGCCTCACAGGCTCACGAAATAACCCCGAAAATTGCCATTATTTGGTCGAAAATATCCCAACAGTCGAAGATATCAATAAAGAATACTTACTTCTTTATCCAGCGTGGTTGTTGTGTTGAATTTGATGGGTTTTAGCGTGTCTTAAGACCGCGACTAACCATCCTTCGAGTTACCTCGAAAAATCGATTAACAAGCAGTCTTGAACGTTTTTTAGAGTCATTTTTTGTTTTCTAAATTGTTGTGGAACCGCTACCTCGACTCAAATTTGGCGCCCAGTCATGCGGAATCCCATAATTTTATTTTCTATAAACTCGAACTCGGTGTCATCGCTAACATAGAAAGCTGAGAAAACGACTTCGAGTACGAGTACGGCTTGAAGTCATTCTCGTACTCGTTGTTGATGCTAACATCCTCTAATATCTTCAGCATCACGAAAAGGGGCATTGAACCACAGGTGCCCCAAGCTCACGAGTGGTCGTTGATACGTAACAGAAATATTATTTAGGTTTGAGTGGGGATTTTAGCCATTGTCTTATCGTCGGGAAGTATGGTGCAGCCCTGCGGGAGATGAGATTAGCAATCCAGGCTTAATTGCACCATCGTATCCTTACATTGCTTATTTATTTAGTTTTTATTTCAGTTGTGTCTTGGTACGAGTGTGCGCGCGCAATTTAATTTTGGGCGCGTACATTATTTACTTATTTAAGTCGCGTGTACTTTTAGTTCGTTTAATAACGTCTTAGTTTTTCTTTGCGTTATTTTCCTCACTTATATGTGTTGTCCGCGACTGTGCTCACACAGCGGGTGGCTCCTCCTAAAATGTTCTGCAATTGGTATAGGATTTAATGAAGCCGAAACCAACTGTGGAATTGCACGCATTTTAGGCATCCTAGTGATGAACAGTTGGGACACGTAGGTTTATTTTTTAGCAACGACATGTACTATAATTTGCAGTCTGTCTACTTTGAATCTAAGGAAAAAACCTTGTCTCCTTGTTTATTCATGGTGTTGTCTTAGCTTATTTGGTCGTTTCAGCGCTTTTTCATCGAGTTTTAGTTCTGTTATTGTTCTCTCCGCAATGACCAGGATTGTTGTGAGCCTGTGTCGTATTAATAATCTGAGAGCCATTACTAAGACAAACGCTTCAGTACGAAATGCAAATTTACTTTACTCGAAGTAACAAAAATATACCACTGTGAAATGGCATTAAGATCTTACAGCTTAGGACAAAAGAGAGTTGATACTTGTCGCTGAACTGCAATTAAGGCAGCAATGCATGCACAAGAAACCGCACAAACTCTCTATATTTCTATTTTTTGACTCCCTATTTCGTGTACGTTACGTTTGCTTGAAGTCAAGTAAATTAAGGCATGGGTCCCTAATAATGCAGTAAAAAAGTAATGGGGGGTGGTCTATCTCTGAGCACGTAAACAGTAGAAAGATGAAACTTTGCCAGATACATACATGTGTGGTTTCTGTCAATTAGGTGATGTTCAATTATGCAAATGTTGTCACGTGACTCCACACGGCCAGAAAACAATAAAAAGTCTTTAAAAAAAAATGTCAACACTTTTTGTTGAGTTATTAAACCGGACTGGTTTAGGACAATGTGTAATGCAAGCATCTACAAGACTGTGCTTGGCCTTTTTTGAATTTTTTACTGTTTTAGAAAATAAACGGCTTTTTCAACTAGACCCAGTCCCCCAAAGCAATTGTATCCCATCTTAACGCCTTCGATTTTAAATATCTAAAAAAGGCCAAGCACAGAAGTGATACATTAAACGGCATTAACATTATGCAACCGGTAAAATAATTGAAGACACACGAAAAAGTGTTGCCGTTTGAAGAACAAGCTTTTTCAGCCGATGGAGGTGACGTGATCTAATTTGCATAATTTTAAAGCACAAATTGACACAATCTAAAAATGTGGTTAGCTGGCAAAGTTTTATGTCTCTTCATCTAAAGCTCTTAGATATAGACCACCACTTTTGAAGAGAGCAAATTAAGGCAAATTGAGGCCCATGCCTTAATTAACCTGAGAAGGATGATTACAACTTTGATAAAACTATGTTCGCGCCTCTCAAAGAGACGGAAGTCAAAAAGGCCTTCAGCTGTTTTAACGTATCTTTTGTACGACGTACTTCCCTAACGTTTAGAACAATTTGACTCATGGTATCTGTATCAATCGTTTTTCGATCAACAAAGTAAAGATTGTTAACTAGTTATAATTGCAATCAACGTTTACATGTAAAACGTCCCTAAAATTGTTTGCCAAATAATTTACAAACTGTGCAGAAAAAGGTTTAACAAGCAAACTGGCAGAGTTTCTTTGTTGCCCCCGTAGAGATTATGGTTGCTTCGTTTTGGCAGCGTGAAAAACAATAGAGGTAAAACTTTCAACAAATATTCGCCCATTGTACATAGTTACTAAAGTGGAATATTTATGAAACCTGTTAGACTCCTTTGTTATATGTTTTTGTAGTTAGCGTTTTGGACCTGACTGTGCGCAACATTCAACAGCATTCCTATCATTTTGAACTTACTGACCAATAGAAACATCGCATGAATTTATTCAGTTAGAATTTGTGAACAAAAAACATTAAGATCACGCACGGTCAGGGAGCTTCCAACATAAACTACAGCACCGTTGTTTTCAACTTTGACGTTTGCCGGCTTTCAAAACCAGGCTCCTCTATAAACCATGGTTTGTAGGGATATATTCTGAAAACTTGCCATTTCTTTTATACATTTTCATACTTTCTGATCAGAGCAGAGATAAGGCGTCACTCAATAATTACAAAGGTATCCTTTTTGGCCTTCCCAGAAAAAAAAACGTTATATTATTTTCGGCTGAAAGCAGAGACACTTCCAGACACATGCTCTGAGTGCCTCCATGTCGTCCTTGTCATTCCACCAGGGTGCAAGAAAGGCTCACCCTGATGGAGAAATCTTGATTCTTGGGTGGAAAATCAGGTTTTGCATCGTAATATTTACAGTTCAATAACACAGCGGCTCTTCTCTAGCATTCAAGGAGGCCAACGTCTTATAACGTCAGAAAGGAGGTCAGTGGTGTTGGCCCCTTTATTAGTAAAAAAGTCAAACCAATCTATTTCTAGTTCTCCATCCACGCCACCATTCTTCCTAGGAGTACGGTTTAAGATGGTATTTGTTAGTGTTGTTTTTCTTGTTACTTTGAAGCTAAATAGGGAGAGAAAAAAGGTTTCTTTACTAAGCCTCAAATTCTGTGATATTTTTTTCTCGTCAGAGTAGAGGAGCTACAGCTTTTTCTTTTCTCTCTTGAGTGACATGTGACATAACATTCTCCACATCCCTTCCAGTTCATCATGCCATTCTATTCAAGACACTATGGTTGAGCAAACACACGCTGCACGCATAGAAGAAAAACCTTCAATGACAAATGTGATGCGCCTAACCATGGGACAGCATCTGGTTTTGCTATGAAAAAAAAGTCAGCAACATGATGCGGAATAAGGATATCATCCCACAAGACATTTCAACAGCTTCTTTAATGTCATGTCACATTTCATTTCTTTCTTTTCATCTTCTTTCCATGGGCTTGACTCATGAGCTACAGGATTGATATTGCGAGATAACAAAATTAAGCAAGCCCAAAGCCTGTTGAGTACTCCACAGCTTGGCTCAGCTTGGTTCTCATCATTTCTGTAGAGGGATATCTCGGTAAATCCAGTAGATTGAAGCAAGTGTGAGCTACTGGGAGGTGATCGCCGTGCATGCCACCAGCAACTGGTTGTATTATGATCTGTGAGGAAACACATCGCAAATACATGTTGGAGGGAATAACTGAAGGGATAAGATTGTGACCCCTGCTACCTTGCAATATATGTGAAAAACGTTTCTGATCACGGGGTAGAGGCACAGCACTGTACTGTCTAATTTAACTTTATCGTCTAAGGCCGATAAACCGTAGGCCCCGTCTCACAAACCTTGCACACATAAATTTCGTGGAACGTTAAAGAACTTACACACTGTTCGTAAAGAGTAGGGAACGTAGTCCCCGGTGTGGTGGTTTATCTGAAACTCAAACTCACATAGGGAGCGTCATTTCTCATACTTCAGTATTTGTAATACGCGCCTGGCAACCACCCCCAACCCCCCCCCCCCCCTACCCCCAACCAACGTTGTAAATTATCGCTGGAAAGCTGCGAGGGGAGTGGATAATACGAAACTTTTTTGTGAGAGAGACGCAAAGCATATCTTCAAGTTACCAAGACGTTACTTCGTACGTGTAAGTGTTAACTTACACAAGACAAAGCGCTTTAACCAGTTTCTATCAGCCTAACATCATGCACGGTATGTTTCATTCTTTTGAAGGGCCCATGCGAAAAGAGAGCTTTCATTGCTACCCTTGAGAAGCAGAACAACGGAACATGTCTGCATGATTGGTTCTGGGAGTGAAAAAAGGGAGCTTAAGAAACGACGACAGCGACAGCCACGGGAACGGCAAAAAGGCAATAGGTTAGATTAGCAAAACAACTTGGCACGTGCATCACGCTTTTTTGTACGTTTCTTAACCGTCGTTGTACTACTACAACGTGAAAGTGCCTATTTTCACGTTTTATCGAGGACGGGAACACAAGACAACAACTTTCTTTTTCTTTTCCCGAACTTTGTTACAGTCTTTCAGAAATCAACTACAAAAAAAATTGCCCACATATGACAAGTTAGGCGACATGGAATAAGCGGGATAAAGTTTGAAGCAGCGCGACTTCACTTTTTGAGTGACGTTTTCGTAGCCGTCGCCGTCGTTGTTGCTTAAGCTGCCAAAAGTCTTGGACTGAACAACACCAAAAACTGAATCTAAAAAAAAATCTTCCAAGTACACTTCCGTGAACACAACATTACCTTCATAGATTTCATTCCTAAGATTGGCACTCTATCGCTCCCGGTTAAAAACGCTGTAAATGCAAACAGACGCTAAGTT
The DNA here is from genome assembly GCA_942486035.1 of Porites lobata. Classification (NCBI taxonomy): domain Eukaryota; kingdom Metazoa; phylum Cnidaria; class Anthozoa; order Scleractinia; family Poritidae; genus Porites; species Porites lobata. The sequence continues at coordinate 422,295 of CALNXK010000052.1, read as the reverse complement.
GTTAGTGGTTAAAAGGCCTTGCGAGTAGGTAACTTTCACGGCCATTTTCTACTTATCAGACTATATGCCAAACATTGGAGGATAAGTTAGCAAATGAGGAGGCTCGTTTGTATCTCACAAGCATATACTGCAATAGAAGAAATGCAGCTGATGTTTGGGTCTTGCGATGTTTTAACTGTACCATCAAATATATAGGCTATGCTTTTTTTATAACTTATAATACGATTTTATTTAATTTGCAACTTTTTTTTTTTCTTTTTCATTTACCATCTTGATTGTGTATTATTCACCAGATCTGAAATTGATAATTGATGACGTGTTAAACTTTTGATACATCTATGTCTCTTATGAATAGAGTTTGGATAATGAGGCTGATTTTGAATAATGAGCTGATTGATGATGATGATGATGATGATGATGATGATGATGATGATGGTGATGATGAAGATGATGATGATGATGATGATGATGATGATGATGATGATGATGATGGTGTTGGTGGTGGTGGTGTTGGTGAGGATGCTGGTGCTGCTGCTGATGATGATGATGATGATTATGATGATCGTACATTAAACCTACCAAGAAATTTTTTCTTCATGTCAACAGGAAATTCAAAGAACACTTCCCAGAAGTTTCTGATGACAGGATGATAGCGGTAGTATTCCCCCTTGTACTCAGCCACCTGCAAAACAGGTTCAGGAGAAAAGAAAGTCAACTGGGCCTACTGTTTAACCATGAAGCAACAGCTGAAAGAAATTCAAATGGACGCAGATTTCACCTTATGGGTGCTCCTCTGGTTGTGGTTCGTTAGGATCCTTTCCCAGTCCTCTCTCGCCCTTTCCTTCTATGTAAGGCTATTTCTATACTATACCGAACAGCTTTTTGGGAAGACAAGAAAAGCTATCTGGCACAGTATCAGGGTTATACGAAAATGCACATTCCCAGTCTATTCTAATAAGACTTTAAGGCTTGAGCCGTTTGCTTCACCAACTTCTCTACATTTTTCAGTTCACTTGTCTTAAATTGATAGTTAATTATTGCATAAAACATAGAGCACTTTGTGTAAATAACCTTTAAATTCTCTGAGCTATGATTTATATTCTGTCTCGGACAACCAAAAACATCAGAAAACTCTTTCCAGGCCACTACATTCAAAGCTGAAGAAAATTCAAGGACTTTTCAAGGAAAAATGGAATCCAAGTATTTCCCCTAAAATTCAAGGACTTTTCAAGACTGGCGAACCCAGAGTATGAAAGGCAACGGCGCAGAACTAGAGCAAATCTCTCCCACACATCGAACTTAGTACTAGTACTAGTACTAAATCCCAATCCGCACTTCTGAATATTCAATTGTCTCAGTGGGTCCTAGGCAGTTACTTCCGCTACGGTTCGAATACCTGTTCACACTGCGACTAAGGGTGGCAGAAACCTGTATGATATGTGACGATCCCCTTCAGTTGGAAGAGGACGTAAAAGAACCCATGACATTGTTCGAAATGAGTAGGGGACGTAGGCCCCGATGTCATGGTCTATCTGACTTGTGCCGACATCGGTCTGGGTGGGCGAGGTGTGATCAACACATGGACTGACGTGGCTGCGAGAGGGCGCCTTTACATGCTGACGTCCGATCTCACCTCTCTTGTTCCTCCGCAATTCAGCAATTGGCTGCAAGTGAGGAAAGTTGGCACGATCGGAGCGGCGCAGGTTCGCTCCGTTACAGAAATTCGCACCAAAATCACCGACCGTATGTGTGAACAAAAGCCTTGTACCAAATAGTTTTCGTGTCGGCGCAAAGATATCTGGAACAATGTGAGCATACCGTAGCCTAACTGCTCACGAGCATTTACGGTATCGTTACACCACAATAACACCTGTTACCTTTTCAAGTTCCTTGAAATCATATTCTTGACATCCTACTACCATCTGCATTAACTCTTCAGGATGAAAGAATTCCTGTCATGTTTAGAATAAAGAAAAACCAAACACCACTCCATTAAACACTAAAATGATTTAGCACAAAAACATACGACACTTCGATTTGTAGAATATAATTAATAGCTTTCGAAAATATTTAGCTTCTCCTTTCTGGGGCCACTGATTCCAGCATAAATTTGGAAAAGAGTTTTTCAAGTGCTCGTTTCAAACGAACCTAGTAATCGATGACAGGAAGACACGAGAATGTACTATAGTTAAATTAGGCGTTACAATGGCCTATCTAATTGTTATGTGACATGGCAAATACTAAATTCTGTCCAAGACTGTTGCCTTTTTGAGAAGACATGTCCAGTCTCAGCCCTTTGTGGCATCGTAATACAACCGTTTGGACTGGACACAATTTTCCCCCGTCAGTATCCATATGGAGAGAAACGATTATGATAATCAATCAAATGAAATAAAAGAAATGATGCTTTAATCTTTTATCAAATTCTCTTAGCTAATTCTTTAACAAAATGTATGGAGATCAGTTTGGAGAAAATTGCGGCTTAAAGGGATAAGGCGGGTGATAACAACATTGTTTATCATCGACCATATTAATATTATACAAACAAAAGTATCCTCAACATACCATGACTTTACCACCACAAACTCATCGAGCATATCAATGTTATACAAACAAAAGTATCCTCAACATACCATGACTTTACCACCACAAACTCATCGAGAATATCAATGTTATACAAACAAAAGTATCCTCAACACACCATGACTTTACCACCACAACCTCATCGAGCATATCAAAGTTATACAAACAAAAGTATCCTCAACATACCATGACTTTACCACCACAAACTCATCGAATATATCAATGTTACGCAGACAAAATTATCATCAACATACCAGGACTTTACCACCACAAACTCGGTGAAAACCCATCGAAAAAGCCTGGAACTGCTTGTCCACTGACTTGTTTAAGTAGTAATCAATATACACATCGACATACTGCTGTCTAGAAGCAAGTAAGAGACACAACTGGCTGATGAGTCACAAAATGTTTCAGTCACTAGACAGGGGAAAGGTACATATGTAGTTCGAGTGTGATTGATTGTAGTCCCCAGGAAAACCCAGAGGGGAGTCAATACAATACAACGCGATAAGTTTATTTAAAACATGTCCCAAACTGGGATTTTCAATGTTAATTTACAATTATCGGAAGAAAACCTAATTACAGTACTCTTAAAAAACTAAGAAAAATTATCAAGATGAACTTAATAGATTTGATCCTAAAAGCATTACATAAGTCAAAGTATAGACGCCCAAAGTTCCCTACGGGCACGATGTTTACGTTTAATTATATACTATTGCGCGATAGAAAAATGATCTCTGCCCAGTCGAAGCTCTTTTTAAATCTACTGTCTAGGTGTCATGTAAAAACTAAATAACAAGGGCCCGAGAATAGATCCCTGTGGGACGCCAAGAGTTACTTTTAACGCTGATGATATGGATGTTCCTATTCGATGATATGGATGTTCCCATTCGAGTGTTTTACTCTCTATTGTTAAGGTAGCAGGACGGATGGAAAAACATTGACGCAAAAAATATAATATGAAAACATTGGTCAAGCAACAAATTCCGCACAGGTTGTCGAAGCGCACATCATTTTCACTACAATTCTATTCATCTCGGAGCTTATGCGAACGATCATTTTCAGTCTTCTTTTGAAGTGACTCCTTTTTTTTCATTGGTTCCTGGGGCCTGCTTCCCAATAATAGGCCATTTGCACGTTGGCGTCATTTCACTACTACGACCACAATCCTTTTCGTTTTTCCTTTCAAATTTAAATTGGGAATCCCAGCGAGCTTTAAATCACAAAAGCCCTAACTTAAACAAGAAAGCAAACCCCCTAAGGATTCTGTCATCTGCTCATAGTAGTAAAATGACATTATCGTTCAAATGGCCTATTTTCATCGGGTCCGAAAAGCTGTTGTCTTTTACATTCAAAATCGAACTTTCAATAGTTTTGCAGATAATATGACTGAACTATCAGCATGCAAAATAATGCACCGATTTGTTAGATTCGGGAACCGCGCTTTTGTTCTTTAGGTTTTCGGGCCAGCGAGACTTTGGAGAAACGGGTCTGTGGTGAGAAAAAGCATCAGACAGGGAGGCAGCATGGCCGAGTGGCTAGCGCGTCCGTCTGGCAATCCGGAGGTCCCGGGTTCGAGTCGCGCTGTAATCACACTCTGAATTAATGTTCTCGGTCGTGTCGAGTTCAGATCCTCACCATGTGTGTAAACAGCTAACTGGTTGCCTCCTGCCAGGTGTGATTTTTAATCCTTTTATATTAGGATTATTTATTTCTTATTATCTGAGTGGTGTGCCTGTAAGCTAGCTGGATAAGCTAAGTACACTTTCCACTATATAAACAAATCTTTAACCTTTAAACCCTTAACACTTGCTGTTTCGTTATCGTCAGTCACATACCTGTTTTCAGCGTTAACTGGTGTGTTTCCTCCATCAGGAATCAAATCAACATATTCTAGTGCCCCGTATCTCTCACGGACGATCTAAAAAAAACAGACACCAAGTCAGTTGGAAAGGCTGAGGTCGAGTCGAGTGCTAACTTTCTTAGTTGCTTAACAACAGGTAAAACCACCTACTCTACCAAGGAAAACATGTCGTGAAGATAACTGTGCTTGTTTGGAACTTAAAAGTACACTACAAACTTTTTGAATGTCTTATACTTTAAAAAATCATAGCATGTCCAAACACCATCTCTGAACCAGAAAAAGAAAAAAAAAGAAGTTTATTCGGTGTTGACGATCGCACTTATTCTACGAAGAACAAGATTACGAAAAAACGACAACGAAGCTTACCTGGAAATTGAGACCAAATGCGTCAACAATATCATCTTCGTCAGGGTAATCCAGCAAATATTGGAGATTTCTGTTGATTGTAATGGAATAAGCCAAGAAAAATAAGAAGGAGGTGTGTGTTCTCAATGATTATACACTGAAGCGTTTTCGATTCGTGGCTTCGGCTTAAACGTTTTCTTTGCAGAACCGGTGGCTATTTGCATGACTCTTGCCAAACACTGAAAGACTGTTTTATCTTTCATTAGGGGCAGTGAAATTAAGAATCAATGACGAGAAGGGGAGTTTCGTCTGATATGTAAACACCAAGGAGTAATAAATGTTTTTTGTATGTGACTTTACAACACTGACAAGAAATATATTTAACACAAAAGGGAGTATTTCCTATAATATCCCAATACAGAGACATGACATATATGATACATGAGCGGAGTGTTTGATCTGATATTCAGCCACTGAGAAACTGTGTATCAAAACCAGGACTGTTTCAACTGATATTGAAACACCGATTAGTAATATATTTACATGAGGACAAGTTTTCCATCTAATATTCCAACACAGAGAAGTAATATACCAAACATAAAACGGAGTATTTCCTCTGATTATCAAAGACCGAGGAGCAATGTAAAAACGCGAAGAGGAATGATGCATCTGATGTCAAGTTTTGGCGGGTTGTGCATGACAATGAACTAGTGCGACATGGCCACTGATTTTATACATAATTATAAAAATTTAAATTAAAAAATGCATACTTAGCAATTGACGGTTTAAACCCTCTGAAGTCATCCAGGTTTGGCTTTCTGGGAGAAACAAACACAACAAACCAATACAATACAAAAGTGACTGAATTATTCACAGAGTCCAAGAAAGGCGAGCGTGGAGACATTCGACAGGCCATTCTTGTCGAAAAAACAATATATATTTTTTTGGTAAGAAGTACGCAATAACGACCAAAACCATGAAAATGACCTCAGAAAATTAAAAATGACAGCGTACGATAAATTCAAAAGCGAAGGTCGACTGTTGGCACCGCTGGGATTCCCAAAGTGTGCCTCAGCCGAGCAAAGAGAGGGTGTGTAAGGTAGATTCAATTTATTTTGCTAGAACAAAGCTGTCAATCAAGCTGCCAATCCACTGATATCTCGCGACAACTTTTGTTTGTGCCAATTCTTGAAGCACGATCAACCCTCTATGTTTGGGTATCTTTGGAACACGTAGCTCTGTCCCATTGGTGACTCTGTGAAGAACGTTTGACTTCACTTACGATACCCCATCACAAGATTAAGAGTACATGGCTGTATAAGTACTGAAATTACCTTCGCAAAAGCTTTTTGTATAAAACAGGCGGAAACCTCAGATCGATGATGGTAGAGTTGTAGATGGCAAGACCGCAAATAACACCAATCAATAAGAACATTGGATTTTCTTCAAACGTCTGCAAGAAAACAAAACATGATTGTTGACATATTCTTTCATACTATAACTAAGGAATAATCAGATACCGACCAGCACTTTCTTTATGACTATATATATGCTGAAACGTTTGAGTGTGTATGGCTGCAATCCTCTTACGACCGTCCTCTAAAAGCTACTGAGCACTACTTTTCAGTGGTACTGTTTATTATAAAGTACAAAATGTTTTAAAGTTTTTTTAGTCTCAGGATGAAAACCTACTGTTAGACCACTCTTTCAAAGCAACTGAGCAGTAATTTTATATACATCCTAACATTGCACATGGTTCTGACATGAAATCTTATGAGCATTTGATTTTTTTTTTCTCGACTTTGGTTTTAGATTTTCCTGGGAAATAAATGTGTTAAAATAAATTATTGATCAATAACGATTTCTTAAAACATAAGCAAGCGAATATTAATGTTAAAAGCCGACGTTTCGGTATCATCATGACACCATTCTCGAGGCAAAATGAATAAGTAATGCGAAGATTTGATTTCTATAGTCTCTACAAATTAGCATAATAATTTGTAGAGACTATAGAAATCAAATCTTCGCATTACTTATTCATTTTGCCTTGAGAATGGTGTCATGATGATACGGAAACGTCGGCTTTTAACGTTAAAATAAATTATGTTTCTAATATATCTTACCAAGTCGTTAAACCAGATAGTGTTTGATTCTTCAATAAATGTAAACATGCCATATTTGGGGTCCAAAATCTCAGTCAGAAGCAGTAGAAAGAATTCCTAAATACATTGAATAAAAACATTCCGATTAATTCGAAGTTTAAAAAGGAGAAAATAACAGTTTTTTTTTTTTTTTTTAAAAAGGCTGAATTTATACCAGGCTGAGCTCTAAGAAAAATTGAAGGGAGCCCACTGCTCTGCCGGAACCTGTGAAATCCAGGGTGCAGAGCATAGGATTTCTACGAAATAATAAGATTTTCTAGTCGCTCAAGAGCAAAAGTAAGGGTCAGGGGCCTCCGGGCGCTGCTAGAGCACAACCCTGATAAAGTTCATAAAAGGAAACCTGTTTAGTTTGGATGGTAGCATAGAACAACAACATTGACCTGCAGCTCCAAAACTCAGGGTCTAAATCATTATGGCTTAGAATTGACGAAGAGCTTCACATTTGCCAAATGGCTGAGGACCCACAGCGAAACGATTCTTTCCCTTGAAATACGCGTTTTGGAATTGAATATACGTCTTTAATCACTGCTTATAGTCTCCAACGGTTTTGAATGTAGTCTCCCACGTAGACATTCTTAGGGCTTGGTCACGCGTTCCTTCCCTTGCGTGACGAACCATTCACATGAATGTTACATAATGTTACCTTCCTAACACCACCAGCATCTACACCCTCTTCGCCGACAAACACAACCTGCCAAAAAAAGTCCGATCTTTGAATACAGTACTAAACTGCATACAAGAACCCGTGATATACGGTAAGAAGCTGAATTTTTGTTGTTGTTATCATCATTATTATTACATACATAAATTCTTTATTGTTACCTCCCCAAAGGGGCTTTTCAGGAACAATGATTATGTTACATTATTTATAATAACTAATTACAACACTTAATCTAATACTAATTACAAAGTTAGCTAATTACTAATTACAATGTTTAAAGTGTATATGACAGAAATTTTTTTATTTGCTTGATAGAATCTATACAGTGTTTTGATAAGGAAAGCAAAAACATTTTTTCGATAGCGATTTTTCTTCCCCGTGTTTAAACCTGCCAAAAACGTGAAATTTTACTTCCGGTGAGCTACAAAACCGCGCTAGCGAAAACAGAAGACTGGGAATGATTATGACGTCATTTCAGGACATTGTATTTCGCGGCAGGCAAATTACCTGGTCATTTTCTTATTTGTGTGGCAGTGTTTGGAGAATGTTTTTTGAGTTTCCCTGACCTTTTTTGATCACAAACAGCAGAAATACTGTGAAAAAGAATAATGAGTTTTGAAAGCGATACGGAACAGTCAGACGTGGAATCGATCGGGTCGGGCACTCACATCTGCGAGACAGAGCTAGGATCAGACGAAGATGAAGAAGATATGTACTATTCAGATCCAAAAGGACCGTATATAGATGAACCTATTGCAGACGAGGAATGGCTAACAGAATGCAACCGAGAACTAGAAGAATTGAAAGGAGAAACCAGTTACAAAACCGCTTTGACAGGATTGTCGAACCCGAGACTTGGTAAGTGTTCGCTCTATTTCTCACCTTTTAATTATTAGCCTAAAAAATATTGTCGTACTAAGATCATACCTTGCTGATAAAAGGAAAGGATAAAAGTTGTATTCTTCAACTTAAATACTACGTTCCTTCTTTTTAATTTCAAAGGTGCCCATGTGGCAATTGTGCTCTTGATCGGCTGCAAAATCCATAATCATGGCTGTGTTCTAAGACAAATTGAAGGGAGCCCAGTGCCCTGAACTTGTGAAATCAAGGATGCCTAGCATAATATTATAATCTCTAAGATTTTCTTGTCGCCGTAGAGCAGAAGTTATGTGCTAGCGGTCACCATGTGCTGTTAGAACACAGCCCTATCTGAGGCTAGCTGAGCCTTCTGCCCCTCTCAAGTCACTTTTTTCTTTGGGAAAATCTCTTTTTTTGGACATCTAGGGATTTTTATTGTTATCAATATTACTGTTATAATCAAGAAAATGATAAATATAGCCATTAAAGCAACATATTACATCTTTTGTTGTAGAAATAGGAACTGGGATAGCCCAGACTTAATGCAATTTTGATTCCTTTTTTTTTTTTGGCTTTTGTTTGTTTTTTGTTTTTTTCTTTTTAATAATCCAATCTCAAGCAGCATTTGTAAATTGCCTATACGTAGCAAGATTTACAATGGTACATTCAAAAAAACAAATAAAGTTCCCATTATTATTATTATTTTTATTGTTACATATTATTATCATTTTATTAGCAATGAAGGTGGACTAAACATATTTCTCCTATTTTGCTTGCAGTATCTGTTGTTCTTGCCCAAGAGGCAGCTGCAGCTACAGCACAGTCATCAAGTGGAGGAAGACCAAGGAATTGCACTGTTTGCAAAAGACCCATGAGAGGGCACAACCTTCTAGTTGATTGTCCAAGGAACCAGGCACGACAAAAACAGTGGACAGTGATAGCACACCTTTTTATTTTTTATTTTGAGGCAAAGTCAATAAGTTGGCTGGTAATTGCTTAATACAAACTGGGAGAGATTTTCATCACCATTATTTCAAGTCACCCTCGCACTGTAGACAATTAAGATACAGATAGTTTCTGTGCGATCGGCTGATGTTTTGAGTCAATATTAGTCCAAACTAGTATAAAATTTGTCAATGCACTCTGTTTCGCTATTTGCATTTTAAAATAATGATGGTCATAAAGGCAATATCTTTATTCATTATCTTCAAAACCAACAAATTCTTCATTCTCTTCTGAAAGTTCTGTTCTTATTGCATGGTAAGCACATGCTGGCAGTGGAATCCGCTTTCCCCCAAGAAAACCATATAGTTGCGTAAACTCTCTGTAGGCTACTCCACGAAGAAACCTGTGCAAAAGAATGAAGACATAAAAATAAATATTCAAGTCATGACCTCGCCCTGTATTTCAACTCTGTGAGCCCAGTATTACCACATGACCAGTGGCAGATGCATTTCTATTCCAATCGTGCCCTTCCTTTGTGTCTCTAAAATTCCCATTTCTTTAACATCTTATGAACTGAACATTATCAAATCAACTATCGAATATAGTTGAAAATAGGACCAGGGTTGAAGAGTAGAGCAGAGTAAGAAAAGATGAAAGTAGTCAGCAAAAGATGAGATCAAAATGCTTTGTGTGGGGTTTGGTGTGGCTGGCAACCCCCCCCCCCCCCCCCCTCCCACATACACACACGCACCCAAGCCCAGAGAAACGTTTGATTTTAGGGGTTCTGCAAAGTACATTTTGCTCTATTCTTTATCATATGTTTTTTGTAATATAGTGATTCTACTCAACCGATTAAACAGGTAGTAGAATGGAACACGCTATCATGCATTATTTCTATTGTCTTCTAAATTGTAGCTGTTTATTGTCTGTTTCATGGGTCACGTAAAATCTCTCTATTATACAAAATAATGGGCAACAAAAACAATCAATTGATTATCTTTCTCTTAAAATGGTGTTTGAACAAATAACCACTGCTTCTGTTGCAACTGTTGGGCGCTTTTGCCGGCTAACGTTGCTTTTGGAGAACACAGTAAATTAGCTCTGACAGAAAAAAACTGGGCAAAACATTACTCACTTTTCTTCTCTATCAGTCTGACGATACTTTGTACCGTCTATCCTTTTGTATTTACTTGCGGCTCATCGGAGAGACCATCTGTTAAGGCAAACGACACTGAAACCTGGATGCAATGTAATACATTCGGGACCGATTTCCACCTCATTCAGAACGGCGGTACTACCAAGTGATTCGACGCACTTTTCGATTTCCTTGCAGCAGAGGCATTCCCCGAAATTTTGGAGCCGATCAAGAGCACAATTGCCACATGAGCACCTTTGAAATTAAAAAGAAGGAACGTAGTATTTAAGTTGAAGAATACAACTTTTATCCTTTTCTTTTTATCGGCAAGTGATGATCTTAGTACGATAAGATTTCAGGCTAATAATTAAAAGGTGAGAAATAGAGCGAACACTTACCAAGTCTCGGGTTCGACAATCCTTTCAAAGCGGTTTTGTAACTCCTGGTTTCTCCTTTCAATTTCTTCTAGTTCTCGGTTGTATTCTGTTAGCCATTCCTCGTCTGCAATAGGTTCATCTATATACGGTCCTTTTGGATCTGAATTGTACATATCTTCTTCATCTTCGTCTGATCCTAGCCCTAACTCGCAGATGTGAGTGCGCGACCCGATCGATTCCACGTCTGACTGTTCCGTATCGCTTTCAAAACTCATTATTCTTTTTCACAGTCAATTAAATTCGAGCTTAAGCGACTTTTTATTGATTTCTGCTGTTTCTGATCAAACAAGGTCAGGGAAACTCAAAAAACATTCTCCAAACACTGCCACACAAATAAGAAAATGACCAGGTAATTTGCCTGCCGCGAAATATAATGTCCTGAAATGACGTCATAATCATTCCCAGTCTTCTGTTTTCGCTAGCGCGGTTTTGAAGCTCACCGGAAGTAAAATTTCACGTTTTTGGCAGGTTAAAACACGGGGAAGAAAAATCGCTATCGAAAAAATGTTTCTGCTTTCCTTATCAAAACACTGTATAGATTCTATCAAGCAAATAAAAAAATTTCTGTCATATACACTTTAAACTTAACTAAGAAGTATTTACAAAAACGAGAACCACTTGATGCAGAAATTATGCCACACCACCGAATCATCGTAACCCACAACTTCGAAATGGCCAATGCAACATATAAGCTTTGTCCTCAAGATCATCCACATTTTTTAGAGAACCATGTTTAACGAGAGTGACGTCGGAGCGCCCAGATCTAATAACTTGAAAACCGGAAGTCGCATCCAGTCCTTTCGCGTTTTGTCACTAACTCGCGTATGCGCAAATCTTGTCATAGTCTTGTCATAATCGTGAGAAGATTATCCTTATCGTTCAAGATAATCGTTAAGTTGCTAAAACTACCTATTACCTTCAGAGGTTTCTTTAAATCATACGGTCCCCACTTCATAATCTGATTTAGGGTGTGGTCGACAATATTCTCTCTCTTGACCACGATGACCAATATTGGATTAACAGGGTCAATAGGCATTTGCGACACCATTGATCGAACATTCCGACGGTTCACCTCCTCAACAGCTGACTGATAAATAGAAAGAAGAGAACGATGAATATACCACCCGAAATAAGATACCTCAGAGTCTAAAGGGTGGATCTTCACAGTCGCGTTATTGTTACGTGCATACACAAGAGGTAACGCATCCAAGACCGAGCGTAAGCGTCAAAGTTGAGAGAGAGGTTTAACTTTTTCGTTTACGGAAGCATCCATAATTATATTGCCTCTACTTTATTTAGGCACGTACACTTTACGTGCTTACGCACGAACCAATTAAGCGACAGTAGAAATCCGCCTTAAGTTTCCAAACAGCTTCGCGTCCACATCGTCTTAGTAAATTGCAAAAATGGCTAAGCATGGCGGTAGTGCAAGCTGCTTTGGCTAGCTGCATTGTCTAAAAGCGATAGCCTACCTTAGCAAACTGCACGGTTTTGCAGTACCTTCAATTAAACTTTAGTACGCTGCTATTGTTATGTTAAATACTAGAGGTAATCATTGATTACGGATCCGCGTTCGTCACTTACGGAAACGAAATCGAGTCGAAAGGAGTCCAGTTTCCCGGCCGAGATGCCCCTGCTAAAATCAGTGGGACCAGCTTATTCGCAGTCGCCCCCGATACCTCGAAAATTTGTGGCTTTGTACCACAGGATCAACAACAGTAGGAAACGTTCTGACGAACGCGATGATTCTAGCACTGGCTTCGTGAGCAAGAGACTTGTCTTATGATTGGCCACTCAAACAAACAAGGTAGACATATCCTTCTCGCTCCGGGATTTCCACCCTGTAACATCTCCGCCAAAAAAAAAAATGCCCCTATGGTAAATCCTTAACTGATTTTATTTTATGTTATTCTACTTTATCAAACGAGGAAAGGGGGCAAAACCTTGGCCAAAATTTAGCAATCTTGACGTCACACTCAGTTATTGACGGATGTACATGCATATCTAAGTGTTGTCTAGACTTACTTGCATCTGCATTACAGCATCGGTTTGCATTAACGTAGTTTTGGCTTCAGCGTCAAACACAAATGGGTAACGACAGAAAGAAAACGTTTGCTGTAAAGGAAAATCACACCATCGTAACCAAACTTTATGATCATACTACTACTTAAAATAATTTAGACACATTTTTATTCGTTGTGTAAGAATTTACAATAAATGTACGCTTCTAAAGAGACGAGGTACACAAAGACCTGGAGTATATGAAATAGATCATAACTGAACTACAGATGAAACAAAAACGGCCACATAAAGCGGTATTTACAAGGATAGGAATACGGACTACTTCTACAATCATCTGTCTCATCCGAAAATATGAATCATGCCATGTATTCCATGGTTTTTATCAATAGCCTACGCCACAGGCAGAACTAAAGTTCTGGCTCTAGCTGCTCAAATGCTAAATGGTGCTATCCGCCGGATGAATCACTATCCAGCGGATAAGCATTAGGGAAACCAATGTCGTTTTCCATCGGGTAGAGATTTATCCAGTGGATAGCGTTATCCGCCTTTTGAACAACTGGGGCCTGGTTAAGTCTGTAGGCGAAACAGCGCTTAAATGCCTGTCCAATCCCAACAGGATTTCAGAGCGCGCCATGATTGGCCTGTTACAAAATCCATTGTCGATTTGCTGATCAGGTTGAAGGGAAATTCGCAATGCATTTCCGGTAATTCGTCAAGTCCGTGGGCGGCACAGAACAAGCATAGCGGCGCCGCTTCGCAGACGCTACTAACCGCGGTTAGATTACGTCTGCAACACAGGCTATTTATCACCACTATTGGGTATATGATGGACACACGATTGACCTGCTCTCCAGTTGGCTTGAATAACTTATAAGAGACCTTTTATTAGATCCAATGACAAGAACGAGATTTTATAGACACTAAGCAGTGCGCGCGTGTGAACCAGCGTCATTTTGGCGGGAAAACGTGATAGCCGTCGTCATTCCGCTACGGGTTTAAGCGAGAGTGTATTAGTGGCGGGAAAAAGTTATCAAACGTTAAAAGTTTTATGGGGAGAGGGTTTAACTTCCTCAATACAAATAACCATGCAAATTTTGGAGGCAAAAAAAGTGCAATAAAGCTTTCCGGTAATCTGTTCATGTTGTCCTTCAGGAGAATGATTAAAAATTAAAAATAACAAAAAAACTACTGTTTTAATGAGGCCTTAAACAGCTGTTTTTAAACGGCTTCACTGGGGATGAGAAAATATCTCGCGAGGAGCTATATACAACGTGTAAAACCGTTAAAATGATGCGAAGTATGTATGAAAGGTATAGGGTTTTCAAGTCAAATCGGGTTTTCACGTCAAATCTCGTCCGAAGTATGTATGAAAAGTAGAGGGTTTTCAAGTCAAATCTTGTCCGAAATATGTATGAAGGGTATAGGGTTTTTAGGTCAAATCACGTATGTATAAAAGGTATAGGGATTTCAAGTCAAATTCTGTCCTCGTCCTCGTCCTAGAATCTAAAGGTCTCTAATAGAGGTTTGAATCGCAGCCAAGCCTGAATAGGCGAGTTACGAGTTGCCGCAGCCTCTTTTTGAAACCGAGGATAAGTGCAAAGTCCGATACAAAAATGAAATTTACTTGTTATACAAATGAAACTCATTTTCACATGACAGGTTTTGCATTTAACCTCATTTTGAAAGTGAGGGGTTTGGAAACTCGGAAATGGCCCATTTCTTTCACGTTGTGATTGAAACAAGCAGTAAGTCACGTGGCAATGGCGCTCTGCATGCTGCCATATATGGAATTGGTTGAACGAGCTTTTGAAAATGAAAGGCCTACCACGTGATACAGGTGGTGCCGTAATTCTTGAAGGTTTGTCACAATCTAAACAAAAGGAGAAGCAGGTGAAAAAAAGCTGCAGGCAAACTGCTGGAGGTTGAATTGGCCTTTTCTGGACTGGATCTAGGATTTGGTAGCCTGATAAAACAACCGACATTTCGCGATTACCCCGGGAAATAGAGAGATTTCGTATGACCTTGAAAACTGTTTTCGGTAAGCGGAACGTTATTTCTTTTATCAGCCAATGGCTGAAAAGATCAAAACATGGCCTCTCCGTTTTCCCGCCAAAGAAAACCCTAATATGGAGAAGGCATTGTTCGATTGGCCAATCGTGTTGCAGTATGACGTCAAAGCGAAGTATCGGTTGATTTCTGGAAAGTTTTCGGGCATGAAGTTTTTTCACCCGAGCGTTCGCTTAACCAACCAAAAGCCACGCGCGTTTGTATTCGTTCGATAAACCAATCAAACTCGCTCTATTTCCGTTGGTTTGTTGTTTCTGTTTTGTCCGCGCGTTTTCATATCAAGGTCAAACGAAAATCACTCTAACGTCTGAGGAACGACAGCACAAATTTCACACTGATGACGTGCACCACCCAGATCTGGGTAGTGTACTCTGATTTGTTGCGCCGTGAGGGAAATTTGCTTCAACTAATCAGAAGGACTACCCAGATCTTGGTAGTGACACTACATCAGTATGTAATTTCTGCAGTCGTTCCTCAGACGTCATTTCACGGAGAAACCAGTCGAGGCGTCGCGAAATGTCAGCTGTTTTCTCAGGCTTAGATTTGTAGACTGTTCACGGGATGCCGGGGCGAATAGATGTAACCGACAAGATTTCATCCCGGTTCCCTCTCGTAGCTTCGTATTTGTTTACATGATACCACCACCAGAAAATGTCATACCGTCATACCCAAACGCGACATACCACGGTTACTCTACCGAAGAGAGAATTTCATTCTGGTGCGATATTTCGTAACTAGAGCATCAAGTAAACAAAAGACAACTACCGATTTCGATATGAAATCAGCCTCTGGGTGGATTGGAACGGCAAGCCCATGTTTATTATTTCCTTCAATCCAAGATTGCATCGGGTTGCATTTTCAAGAGAGTTAATACAATGGGATCGCACATTTTGAAGATTTTGGAATTAAGAAAAACCAGGTAAGAAGAGATTTAGAAATGGGAAGATTCGCGTTTTCAAAAGTGATAGAAAATGAATAAATTGGGATTGCCAAAAAATAACATTTGCCCAAAAATTAATTATGGGCTCTATAATTGGCCACACAATAGACTATTGGGGGGTAGGGGTTCAAAGAGGCCAGCGGCACATACCCAGCAAAAATTGCCCTAGGTACCCCCCGTGCCGACCGCAAGCAATGTAGCATGGCACTGTGGCTTTCCTATAATATTTTTGTTGTTGTTGTTGTTATTGTTGTTCTGCCTTGTTGTTTTTGTTCAATCAATCAATCAATCAATCAATAATTTATTTACCAACGTTATCGTCTAGAAGCACAAGTGCTCTTTCAAAATACGAACGTCCTGGAATTGTTGTTCTAATTACCTGATTTTGAATCCAGTTGAAGTAGTCAGCTCTGATATCGATAGTCTGTTGAATCTCAGGGATATAAAACTGATTGAATGGCACAATATCACCCGATTCCGTGTTAACCTGTAGAATTTGTATAAAATCGGCATTTAATCATCTACTATTTTTGAAGTCTTTAGAAAACGCACAGCTGCACCGTTAGGCAGTGACACGAATACTCTGCAAAAAATTAAATACTTCTTGAGCTTTCACAGAAATGATTGTGGCTATGGGGGGTTTTCTTATAATGGCCTGCTTGCTTTAAAATTCACTAATAAAAAACCCTACAAAAACCCTACAAAAGGGTAGAAAGAAAATGACAGTTCAAAAGGTCCGTCGGGCCATCGTTTTAAAGGTCATTAGGGAGCTTTAGCATCGACGACAGCAGCGGCAGCGAAAACGTCAGTTTTAAAATGAATTTCCGTTTTTTCAATCTTTGTCGAGTTTATTCCAATTTACTGAAAATGGCAAGTGTAGGCGAATTTCCCTGGAGTTGATTTCTTGAGGACCGCACTCAAGTTTAGAGAGAGAAAAAGAGATTCGTCGTCGCTTGTTTACGTCCTCCGTAAAACTTGCAATTAGGCATTTTCACGTCGTAGTCGTGCAAGGACGGTAAAGAAATGTACAAAAAAGCGTGATGCACGTGCAAAGTTGTTGTTTTGCGTAATAAACCCATTGCTTTTTGGACGTCCTGGTTGCCGTCGCCGTCGTCGTTGCTAAAGCTCCCTAATAAGAACCGATGACGACGACGGAAACGACAATGTCAAAAAAGCAGTAAAAATAATTAGCAAAACAACAACAATCAATTTTTTTGTACATTTGTTTGCCGTCACTGCACGACTACGACGTAAAAAAAACCTAACTTCACTTTCTATGGACGACGTAAGCAAGCAACGACGAAACGTTCTTTCCATTTTTGAATATTGTTCTTAGAAATTCAAATTCAGGATAATTCGACAATTTGACAAAGTAAGCGAGTTAAAATAATCGCGATGAAACTGATTAAAAGAACGCGAATTCCCTTGTTAAGTGACGTGTTCGCCGCCGTCGTCCTTCTCGGATCTTAGGGTGGCTCGATACAGTTTTTCAGGGCCACTACCTCCCAAGTTTGAGCATAAACTACGTCGCCATAAACAAAGTTTTGGAAAAATTGCCACCACAGTTGTATTAGATGAAGATGGAAATCTGTTATGATCAGGGTTGCAACAGCATCGGAGTTGTCATAGCAACGAAATGACGCTATTACCTATTTTATTTGCAGCAGTATATCTCGGCACTCAACCCTCAAAGTTACAATTTTTGTTCAGTGGCCATTTGGCGATCAGCTCTTTGGGTTTAGTCGCCAGGGGAAATTTTTAGGCGCCAAATTATATTAATAAATTAATATATCAAAATTGTCATTGACAAAAGCAGTGAGCTAGTTTAACTTAAAGTGCAGCACTGTCTATAAATTGCTCGTTTATTGTGCAGGGCAACAGTTACTGATAGTCTGAGAATAGGGTTTGCAGATTCATCTCCTTGAATCAATACTTAAACGGAATTGTAAAGACAATTACCATTTCCAGTTGTCTTTAGGGCCTTCAGTCCTTCTGTATAATCCCCAGTTGGTATATGAGAGCAGAGCTTAACTCATCCTCTGTATGTCCCGGTCGCAACTTGATAGGCGACCTTTTTTTTCCGATATTTGTTTCGCATTTCTTTTGCGACTTTTGTTGATGATGAACTTGTTTCACCAACTATCAAATATTTTTGGAGATTTAAAAGGTCGTTTTTAATATCGCTAGACATTGCGAAAGCCTGACAAAGGCAGGAGAGTATAGGAAGATCAACAAGTTTTCTAAATCAAAATGCTTTATAGAGATAACCACGCGCACGTGAAAATTTCGCAACGAGTTGTTGTACTGGGAAAAAATGCTTTTCCCAATCAATTGAAAGGAACCCAAACAAAAATGCCGCTTATGAAATAATAAATTTTCTTTTTCCTTTATCATCGCTACAGGTTTTAAAAAAAAACATTTATTGCAGCAACCATAAGCTGTCAGTTTTGCGATGTTTAGTTTCGCTTACAGTTATCGCTTTTGTTTACAAACCCGCGATTCAACTCGCAGCACGGTTCACATGTTACGGTTATCACATAATGTTCTGTGTTGAATTTGCAGCAATTTAGCTTTCTCTCTTCATGTTAGTAGATTGTTTCAGTATTGATTCAAAAATATTTATAATATGTAGTCCAGTTAAAAAACCACCGATCTTGGCTAGACAAGCATTCCTAACATATCGAAGAAATCGTCACTGTCGACAAGCAAGGCGCTTCGATTGCGTGCCATTAATTTTGTCACGTGTCAAAAGTTAAAATGTCACATGCAAGGCAACAGACTGAAGGCGATTAGGCGAACGAATCCAAGGCAAGTTTCATTATGTTCATTTTCAAAACGCTTAGGTCTGAGACTTTTTAAAATTTAGCAAACGGAAAAGTAAAAAAGTAATGGAATTCAAATCAGCTAGAATAAATGTTCTTCATATTTCAGTAGAAGTGATTACCATTTCTGTTTCTATACGCGATAACACGAACCTATTCTTCACGGTCGCCAGCTTGGCGACCATTCTCCAAATCAAGTCGCCAGTTCCAAAATTTTAGGCGCCATGGCGACTAAGGCCTGGTTCAGACGCCGTACTTTTCATGTGCCGAACCTAACTGAATAAGTTCGACTTTGGAGCGACACTGGCGCGACATCTGATTCAGACGGCGAACCGTGTGTCGAACCGAAGTTAAGTTCGACAAACGTTTGACAGACTCTGTCGAATTTAATGCTTTTGCCGCACCAAACTAAAACTGCCGTACCAAACTGATTCAGACGCCGCTCTTTTGCCGTACTTAATTCATCAGTTAGGTTCGGCACATGAGTGGAGCGGCGTCTGAACCGGGCCTAAAATGGTCGCAACTTGGAGGGTTGACACTAGGAACTGTTGTTCGAAAATCATTCACGGAAGCTTTTTCCTCCAATAGCAGCCTCGACGTTCGTGAAGTTTAAGCGAAATCTGTAAGAGCGTTATCGAGATATTTTGGGATAAAGAGTTTGTGGTTAGAAATACGGCCAAAAATGGACAATCTTGGTGTTCGGCTGTTATCTGTAGAAAACGAAGCGCTTTTGACATACAATTTCACCTCAGGGTAGTTTCAATCTTTTTAAAAACATGTCTGAAAGATCAAGGATATAGCTTCAGCCGTTTGCTAGAAAGAAGGATTTGATTAGTATGTATCGAGGCGCTCTGTTAGCGGTTTTTTGAACATTTTGGTCTACTTTAACAAATTAGCGAATAATTTTTAAACCGCTCGATAGATTTTTTTTAAAAATTTAAGATTCTTGAGATTAACGTTCCGTTTATATGACCTTTTAGTTTCAAAATTATTGATATATTGTAAGGCAGTGAAATAAGGGCTACAATTCGCCAATATTTTGGCAGAAATTTTGTGTTTACAAGTGTGAGCCTCTCATTATTCAGGGTATTGTGCCCAAGTTTCATATTTTCGTGCACAACAATAGCTAGCATTTTTGAATTTTCAAATGCATTGTTAGTTACTGCTGTTCACATGAAAATGAAACTTGGAGACAATGCCTTGAATAATTAGAGGCTTTCACTTGTAATGACGAAACTTCCGATAAAAAAGTAACAAATTGTAGCCCCTATTTCACTGCCTTACAACATATCAATAATCTTGAAACTAAAAGGTCATATAAAAGGAAGGTTAATCTCAAGAATCTTAAATTTTAAAAAAAATCCATCGAGCGGTTTAAAAATTATTCGCTAATTTGTTAAAGTAGACAAAGATGTTTACAAAACCGCTAACAAGAGCGCTTCGATACATACTAATCAAACCCTTCTTTCTAGCAATCGGCTGGAGCTATCTCCCATGATCTTTCACACACGCTTTTAAAAAGATTGAAACTACTATGAGGTGAAATTGCATGTCGAAAGCGCTTCATTTTCTACAGACAACGGCCAAACAACACTATTGCCCATTTTTTACTGTGTTCCTAACAATAAAAACTTTATCCCAAAATATCTCGATAACGCTCTTACAGATTTCGCTTAAACTTCACGAACATCGAGGCTGCTATTGGAGGAAAAAGCTCCCGTGAATCATTTTCGAAGAACAGTTCCTAGTGCCGAGATATACTGTTGCAAGTAAAATAGCTAATAGCGTCATTTCGTTGCTATGACAACTCCGATGCCGTTGCAACCCTGATCATAACAAATTTTCATCTTTATCTAATACAACTGTGATGGGAATTTTTCCAAAACTTTGTTTATGACGATGTAGTTTATGCTCAAACTTGGGAGGTATTGTCCCTAAAAAACTGTATCGAGCCACCTTAAAGTCCCTGATGTTTTGATTGCGATACTTTGCTTAAGGACGACTGATTATGGTTGGCTTCCCATACGATGGAGAATAAAAACATTGTGTAGGGGCCATTTCTACTAGCCTGAATTTCTGACATACCCTCGAATCGCACTCTCTCACGAGTGAGAGGAAGCGTGAGAGGAGTATGCGACTGGAAGGAATGTCTGAAATTCAGGCTACAGGTTCTCTTCTGAATCAGGACCGGTGCTTACGGTCTTAATAATAACAAACGACGATAAAGATACACCTTTCAATGATACCTGCAAGTTGCTAGACATTCATGCGGCTGGGGCAAATGACCTGATTGATACGAAGGAGACATTAATATTTTTCTCCAGTAGGGGACTTGTACAGCGAAGAGCCAACTTTAATAATCAAACGTTAGCTACGGACTTCGGGCGAATCGGTTTTGAACTTACCAGATGAAGTTGCTCCAAGACCCCTAAACAATTTGCCAGTCCTGCTTGCCGTCGTATTGCCTGAAAAGCAAATTTTTTACCACATTAATCTTAACGTTAAATTATCGTCAAAACTATACATAAACTAGTCTAGACAAGTAAAAATTATTTGCTTTTACGACGCGTGATAAAGGTCTATTAGTTTTCTCATAAGTGTCAATAGACCATTCCCTCAATCTTGAAAACAAAGTCACCAACTTGGGCTTGGAATAGTCTATCGTCGGTTCAAACCCATGGGTTCACACCACTATTTTGCAGTGTTCAGTAGTTGTTCACCGTGATATGTTGGTAATCTTAACATAATAATCAACAGGAATACTAAATTACCTCATCCTTCGACTTTGGAAGAGGGAAATGAAGTAAGTACTTAACACAGTCTTGAAACATCTAAAATAAAACACAGAAAACTACGGGTTAGTATTGACCGGTCGGTATAAAACGGTGGACCTTGTAACTCACGGAATCAAAATATGGCAACTGGCGGACCAACTAATGCAGTGTAGCTGGATTAGAATAGTTTTGATGAACTTGATAAATCGGAGGCGAACTGGATGTAAAAGATAAGTGAATGGCATTGATCAGATGAATATTGAATCTCACTATAAACTCACTGAGTGATCGGTTCGGGCTGCGGCGACCTCAAAGGTTTGATGCAATTCAGCGGAGCCTCCTCTTCTCCTCCTCATTAAGAAAGACAAAAGGAGGAGGCTCTGCTCGCAGGGTGAGAAACAAGATGCTTGAGAAAGACTGCATGAATCAAATAAGATCTTTGTTGAGTATGCGTCGCATGTTGCTAGGATATAGTTTCGAGCCCAGGCCTAAAAGCCGTATGCTTGCTACAGCAGGCTCGGTTATGACTATCGGTTTATCAATAAACCTATGCTCGCATTCGGAAAAAAATAACAGTTTGACGAGAGAAAACAAGGTTGACTAGTCCAGATGATTGGCCTGCGGCGACTTCAGCAAAGGTTGGACGCGATTTAGGTAGAGCCTCCATTTCCCCTCCTAACCCAAGAAGACAAAGGGAGGCTTTGCTCGCAGGGTGAGAAAAAAGATGTTTCAGAAAGACTCTGCATGAATCAAACAAGATCTTTGTTGAGCATGCGCGGTATTTTGCTAGGAAATAGTTTAGGTATAATAGCCGAGCACTTGCTACAGCTGGCTCGGTTGTGACCATCGGTTTCTCAAATAGCGCGTACTCGCACTCGAATAACCCTGTTTGACAAAAGATTGATTTGTTCAGAAGTTTGAGTTGCGGTGACTTCAAAGGTTTGACGCGATTCAGGTAGAGCCTCCTTTTCTCCTCCTCACTCAAAAAGGCAAAAGGAGGAGGCTCTGTTTGTAGGGTGTTGTAACCAAAACCTTCCTCATTCAGTGAAATATCATGCTAACGTCAACACAAACACGTTATTTGAAATACTCAAACCTTCATTGTGTGGGAAAAATATGTTGAGGGTAATGTGGACCACCATCGTCCTGAAAAAAAATACATAGATGATCAAAGCATCGTTCGATTGTTCAATATTATTGCAAAATAATATCATGGAGAATCGAGAAAGTTCGCTGAACCAAACAAAAGGCACGCGCGT
The DNA here is from genome assembly GCA_942486035.1 of Porites lobata. Taxonomy (NCBI): domain Eukaryota; kingdom Metazoa; phylum Cnidaria; class Anthozoa; order Scleractinia; family Poritidae; genus Porites; species Porites lobata. The sequence continues at coordinate 399,421 of CALNXK010000052.1, read as the reverse complement.
TTGCATTCGTTCCATCGGCCACGTTACGCTAGTTTCTTGTATTGTTCGTGCGTAATAGAGATGAGAAGTGATTACGTCACACAAAAAAAAATTGTAAAATTACTGGATTGGTCAGCATATTCTGAAACAACAAGACAAAGAAAGTCCCCATGCCAAAACTCAGCCTGTTAGTGCAAACAGGTGGGAAGATCAGTATAAGCACTGTTATGCTCCGATGACTCCATCCAAATCCTTCCAAAATTGGCCTGCTACGATCCAAGCCAATTTTAGAAAGATTTGTATGGAGTTATTCCCACCCGTTTGCACAAACAGTCTTAATTTTGGCATGGGCCTTTTTTCATGTTTTTGTTTCTGAATATGCTAACCAATCCCATAATTTCACAAATTTTAGCGTGTCTTTTCTATCGTTTCAAGAACATATGAAAAATCGCTGTCAAACAATGAGCAGTGTCACTTATGTAGGCTTTTGTACATTACGCTTTTGCTTCCCCTCTAAAATGCTCCACCTTAGTGCTCCATTTTTCCCACTAAAATGCTCGGTCTCCCCAAAAAAGTCACTAAAATGCTCGGATAATGCCCATTATACAAACGGTTTTTTTTAATTAATTTCAAAGTTTACACTCACAAAAACGTTCAAGTGTTGCAAGTAACAACGACAACGTGTACAAGTTCATAAATACAGCCAAAAAAACAGCTGTATTAGGTTTTTTGTGAATTTTGAGTTTTAGTCTTCATTTTCTTTAAAAGCGCAGGAGCTCGTGGGGCATGGGCCCCTGAAAAAAGTTACTTTCTATTTTATTTTCAAGTAAAACTAATTTTCCGGGGAAAATGCCACTAAAATGCTCAATGCTTTTGCCTCACTAAAATGCTCGAAAAAATGCTAGCATACTGTACAAAAGCCTCCCCATTCACACCAAAGCTTAAACATGCTTAAACGCTGTTTGGTTAAAACGGTTTAAATTTGTTTTCTTTCTAAAAGTTGTTTACTATACTTTTATTGCAGTTATGTAATATGTCAAAGTTCATTGGAATTTTGTGTAAAAGACTGTGTTTTTTCCGTACCTGTTTTTCATTTTTTTTATTAAACCTAGTTTAATTAAAGGGGCTGTGTCACGGCAGTCCAGTTCATTTTGTTTAATTTTGCCAATTACTCGCCCTCAATCGCTATGGAACTTAAAGTAGGAAAAGAAATTACATGTAAGTGACAAAATCAGAGATCCGTGACAAACAAATATGTCTCCTGAGCATTATTCTTGAAGCTGCAAGCAGCAGGGATCAACTTTGAACAAGAATCACTTCGCGAATTTTACCGGGGCCACTTTTGTCTTGGCAACCCACGTGGAAGGGTCGTTTTCATCAACAAGTTTGTCGGGCGACATGAAAATCTTTTTTATTGCAAATATTCTTTAGAGATGAAAACAAGGTGTAATGAATAATGTGAAAAGAGAAAATGTTAGGTAATCCCCCATTTTGAACAGTTGAGAGTTTTCGCATGTCGCTAACGTAAATATTGCGTGACAAAGGTTATGTGAAACACGTTTTTAAAGATGATATAAAGTTAGCTTTGATAAGTGTTCGCATTGATTCTCGATAAATTTCATGATGGAAGGTTCACTCAATAAGTTTCACGATGGAAGGTTCACTCTTAAGCGATCGCTCGTAAATTTGTCTCTCCAAATATTCACTCTCAAGTTTTCGCTCATAAACTAGTACATCGTAAAGGTTGGGAAACGTGTCGTTCCCAAAAAGCTATAATCTTTCTCTTTACTCTCCTCCATAACCCGTCGTTTTCTAGACACCCGCTTTTCAAAATGGCGGATACGATTTCAATAAACCAGCGATATATCTCAGCGTACACTCCCAAAAGTAACGAGCCAGCGATATATCTTAGTCAGCGATATATCCCTAACAATGTAACTTTGAAAAGACAGAAACGCGTTGCATTTTATGACCGGTGCCAGCCTTCGGCTAGGCCCCGGTAAAAACTGTTAGGCTGAACAGTTTTCAAAAACCCTAATTTCAGTCCGTTAAAATCTTCTTCAGTTTTGCCCATCCGTGACATCTGTTGTTTCTGTTATGTTATTTTAACCATCCTTTAAAGTTTTAAGCAGTTATTTTTATGTTTCTCTTAATTTAACCAGCATTTTGTAATTTCCTAATTCGGCTAAATTTCGTGACACAGCTCCTTTAAGCATATTTAGTTGGCGCGAATGAGGCATACCGTATTTATTCGATTAATCGCCCTGGGCGCTTATTAAATTTTTGGACCTTGAGAGTGGGCGCTTATTCGAGGTGGGCGCTTATTAAATTTTTACCATTTGTAGCAAGTGAAGTATGTTTATTTTGCAACAAAACAATAAATGCTAATAACAAAACGCGAAGAAGTAACAAAGCAAGGTTTCTGTATAATACTCTGAAGAAAACTCCGTCCTCGGGGAAGTCTCTAATTAGAATATATTCACTCAAAAGGGTGGGGTGGGGGTGAGGTGAGCGCTTATTTGAGTTTGATTGGGAGGTGGGGTGGTGTGGGCGCTAATTAACTTTTTCTGCCTTTAGGATGGGCGCTTATTCGAGGTGGGCGCTAATTCGAGGTTGGGCGCTTATTCGAATAAATACGGTAAGGCTCTTCATACTCACTTAACACTTTGCCTGCATCAACTGATAATCTCAGGATGGCTTCACCAAATGGAATAACAATTGCGTCGTACTGTTCTTCCTTTTGATAAATGGAAAATTCTGGCAGCAGCAAATACACCCTCAGAGCCTCGATATCAGGAGGAGGCTGCTGTAGGGAGTGAACGACACCTTGCTTTATTGCGTTAAACATCTGAAAACAAACGAACACAAAGGTATTGGGAGATGAAAGAAAACAATAATAAAAAAATGATACATGTAAATCCTAAGATGAAACCACCGTGGCAGAAACGAAGGAAGTGGCATGAGAAGAGAATAAAGGGAGAAAAGGAGAAAAGGAAAGAGAAAGCACTGCAAGGATGGAAGATTAGGAAAACACAGAGAAAGGGAAGAAGACAAATGACAAGGCAAATCCACCCCTCCCCCCACTTCCCTTGGCAGCCAGTGGTTGAGAAGGAATAGAAAAGACTGGACATCATGGACTCTGCTGCCACGTCAGTGAGCAAATCACCTTACCCCACCCATCAACGTCAATATCAAGGAGTTCACGCGAATACCACGAAGAAACCAACGACAACGTAGAAAAAATAATAATAATAGAAAGTCTTAGGAGCAAAACAACAGCCGTGCACGTGCATCACGCTTTTTCGTACTATGACATGAATTCTACAACGTTTTACGAAGAAAGTGAACGCATGACGACGAATTTTCCTTTCTTTCTTTGAACCTGGAAACAGCCCTCAATAATTCAAAAGTAGGAAAAATCGCCCACATTAGACAAAATGAGCAAGTCTAAATAATGCGATTTTTTTCCAAGGCCGTTTTCAGTGCTGTGGACGCCGTGCTTGCTTAAGCCCGGTATTAAGGAGTTTACCCAGCCACGACAACGATTTCAAGGAAAAGAAAAGAAAAAACAATAGGTTCTCTGAGAAAATCAACAACTCCGCACGTGCATCACCCTTTTTTTTGAAAATGCCTACTTTCACAGTTTATGGGGGACGTAAACGAACGACGACGAATTTTTTTCTTAAATTAGTTATCTTGAATGTTGTATCTTGAAATTCGCCTACACCAGTGACAAAAAGAAAGAAGGTGAATAAATCAATTATCATTACTGACGTTTTCACTGCCGTCGTCATCGTAGTTGCGTAAACTCCCAATTGACCCAACTCACAACGATGACACCAAGGTCATGAATTTATGTATTAGTTGTCTTAGAAGCCCTACTTATAAGAGAGCTTTAGATTCGCGGACGAAGACGACTACGAGGGCGACATTTAACTTTAAGTTTTCTCGCCTATTCTCTAAAAATAGACACCTCGGAAAGCACCATTGTACTTTTTTCATCACAACAGTTAGTTCGTTTATTTCCGTTGAAGGAGGTAAAGCCCTCTCCCGATCGCTAAACGATAAACCTAAATTCCTAACATTTGATAACTTGTTTTCGCCACTACGACATTCTCGCTAAAACTCGTAGTAGAATGACGATGGCTACGATGGCCATCACATTTTCCCGCCAAAATGACGTTGGTTCGCACGCGCGCACTACTTACTCTAGTATTGGGATAATCTAGTTCTGGTAGTCGTCCTCGTCTTAGAATCTAAAGCTCTTTATTAACATGCTAACATGAAGGCCAGCCATGAAATGTCAATGTGGTGGTCATCTGCAATTACCTTACTTGCGACCAACTGATGTGGCATGAAGTTGAGCATACTAAAACATCTTCTTGCTGATGCCAAATTTATTCCATGCACTTTGGAACTTGTTTGTTCATGGTTTCGTCTGAAAAGTTAGACAAAGAAACAACAATAGCCTAAACCTAAATCCTTTCAAGTCAAAACAGACGGCAAACCGGGCTAAGACTTATCTCTAGTGCTTGGTGCTGGCCAGTCAGGCCAGTTTCCTTGAATTCTTAGACCCCGTTTAAATGCAGAAAGCCTGTCCCGGAAGGAAGGGTCACTCTCCCAGCAGAGTCGGCTTAAGCAAGCGGTTACATGAGAAAAAAATAGTTGACCCATTTGCCCGAGACAACAGCACTCAGTAACACTCTGATTTGGGAGCTTAAGCAAAAACGACGGCGACGGCTACAAAAACGTCACTTAAAAAGTGAATTCGCGCTGCCTCAAACTTTATCGCGCTTATTCCATCTCGTTTAAGGTGTCATATGTGGGCAAATTGTTTTGGAGTTGAATTCTAAAGGACTGTATCAAAGTTCAGGAAAAGAAAAGGAAAGTTGCATGTTGTCTTGTATTCCGGTCCTCGACCAAACGTGAAATTAGGCACTTTCACGTTGTAGTCGTGCAACGACGGCTAAGAAACGTACAAAAAAGCTTGATGGAGGTGCAAAGTTGTTGTTTTGCTAATCTAATCTATTGCCTTTTTGCTGTTCTCGTTGCCGTCGCCGTCGTCATTGCTTAAGCTTCCTGTTGTCTAAAACAGCACTCGCGCAAGCTCTGATTGTCTCGCCTTGAACGAGTTGTGACCTTCCTTGGCAAAGCAAAGTGTTTATATGTAGAAAAGCTGGCCCGGCTAGGTCGGTGACCCTAACATAAAAAAAGGGTAGCCCGGCTGCGCGGTTGTGGAGACTACAATCAAAGTAGCCTGTTCCAAGCGTTCAGATAGTGGAGAGCGGTGCGAAGTGAAGAAAGCGATGAAAAGTAGAGGGGGACTGTTTTAAAGCCGAAAATAAATTCATTGTACATGAGTACTTCTCCCGCTCTCTATTGTCTGAAAGTCTTACATTAGGTTTTTAGTAATATTATGTATACATAATATTAATTTTTGGTCTGAGAAATTTCGATTTATTCACAAGAAAAATAATAAATGTATGGGGCTGTAACACCAGTCTTGATTGATAAGTGAAGACCACCTACAGCTGATGCGGTCTGAGTGGGCGGAAGAGTCTAATTAAAACAAATTTTACAGGCGTTTCCTCTCTCACCTCTCCCCGTCCCTCGCTTTTATTTTTTCGCGCTCCTTTTTACTTCGCACCGCTCCCCACTATCTGAACGCCTGGCCGCTCCCCACTATCTGAACGCCTGGAACAGGCTACAGTCAAAGATGAAGTGTAATTCGCCCTCAATAAAACAATGTTGACATATTCTAGCGTTTTCGGGGATTTTTAAAACACAAAGCCTGTGCAGGTTTCAACAGGACCTGAAAGTCCCGATAATTAACGGGCCCGGTAAGCTGTCTCCGTTTACATTAAAGATTGAGGTTTCAATAGTTTTGCATCTAGCATGATAAAACCATCAGTTAGTGAAACAAAATGGATTAGTCTCCTGGCCAGGACCCGCGCTCTTATTCTTTATATTTCGATTTGAATATTTGATTTCTTTCGGGCCCGAAAAGTTACCGGGACTTTCGAGAAACGGGCCCCAGACCCGAGAGAGAGGCGAAAATAGGCCATTTACACGATGGCGCCATTTTACTACTACGACCAGAATACTTTTCGCTTTTTCTTTCATATTTAAATTTGGAAATCCCAGCGAGATTTCAAAATAACGAAATCCCTAATTTGCACTAGAAAGTAAAACTCTGAAGGATTCTGGTCGTAGTAGTAAAATGACGTCACCGTGCAAATGGCCTATTGAGCCTAAAAAGTGACTAAACAATTCGTACATACAACTAAGTTCACAGGTTAAGCTTAGACTACATTAAGAGTTAATTACCCGTCCAGAAACGAGCCACACATGCAAGCGTTGGATGAAAAAACTGTCTCCAACTTTCTGTGAAGAGAGAAAATGTAATGGAGAGAGGAATAAAAAAATCCTCAATTTCGTAAAACATTAAATTGCACCTACAATTTTTAGGAAAATAGGGCTGAAGCCCTTGTAATTTCGAAAAAAAACTCAAGTTCCCCTAGGATAACCGAACAAAAATTAATTTTATAGCGCCGCTTAGAATGTATTTCTAGTGGTCTAAAGGTTCTCTGGTTAACCTAAAAAGTGTTTTCAATGTATTTAGGAGTAAACTGTCCTAAGGTGCCCGTGAATAGTATTGGTATGTGGAAATTTAACTGTCATAGCCATAAATTTGAAAAACAAACTTACTGCAATGCTTCTGCAGATGGATTTCCCACAGAAAAGAGGTCAACCATTTTCCTGCAGTCAGGTTCAGACAAAGTCCAGAGGTGCTTAGAAGTGTCTGGCTCTCGAAAATCACATGATACACAGTTGCTGCCCTGTTTAAGAATCCAAAATACGTTCAGGTAAGTGTTACATACGTATATACAGACATTTCTTTCACGTCCCCACAGGGTTTTTCAGTGAAATATTTGACAAAATCGAATGGCATGAAATAAAACAAAACACAAGAAGTTCTACGTGTCTAAAAATTAAAATACAAGAAGTTAGATTAATTAAGTACCTAATGATTAAACTATTTATTATTGGGTTCTTGTCCTGGCTGTGTTCTATTAGAGCCCGTTAGAAGTCTTTTTCTCATCATATTCTTAAATTGCGTTAACGATTGACTTAACTAGATATTTTGCGGCAGAACGTTACAGAGAGAAACTATTCTATAAGAAAAAGTTATTTGGCCAGGTGCAGATCTAAATAAAGGAATATTTAACAACTGTGAGTTTCTAGTTCTGAGGGTTGATGTAGATGAGCGCTTAAAAAACTGATCAGATACAGTGTAGACACTCTGGTACAAAGTAGTTCACTCATTTAAATGCCATAAATAAATCGCGATAGTACAGGTGTTGTTTACTGGGAGCCAATGAGTTGCCTGAGAATGGGAGTTACATGGTCGTATCTCTGGGCCCCGCCAACAATTTTACAGGCAAAGTTCTGGTCAGCTTGGAGTTTGGCAGTGTTCTCATGCTGGCCTGCGTGGCACACAATAACATTACAGAAACATTTCTAGTCTGCACAGGTTTCTGAGTAATTCACAGTAAAAAAAACCATCCTTAGGTCCAGTTTTATCACAGAGGGAGGCAGCGTGGCTGAGTGGCAAGCATGTTGGACTCGCAATCCCATGATCCCAGGTCCAGTTTGAGTCCAACTCTGACCTCTAACTGCATTCAGCATTCTCGGTCAGGCAGAGTTCAAATCCTCAGCAGCATACTTGTAAATTGCCAACTGGTTGCCTCCTACCAGTTGGAGTTTTTAATACTGTTATATATGTTATATATGATTATTTGTTATATGGCTAGAAATTTTTTCCCAACAGTGCACACTCTCATTGGTTACTATGAGGTCACATGAAATCTAACACTGAAACTCTTTCCCGCCATAATCTCTTAGCAGGCAACATTGCAAAATCAATGACGTCAGAGGGTAACAGTGCACTGTTCCCTGCAAATGTTGACTGACGACCACTGAGAGGTTGAGTGAATTTCCAGCTTCAAAATTTCCAGCTATATAACAACTCACTTAAGACTAGCCCCTCAGCTCCACCTCGGGAAAAATTGAGATTCATGGGAAAAAAAATTAACTGTTTCCCTTGGAACCAGTCATTAAGTGTTTAGTGTTATTGTTTATGATTACTTGAATGGACTGACCATAAACTACCTGGATAAGCTAAGTTCACTTTCCACTTTAAACAAACCATCAACCTTTTAAACCTTTTTTTTTTGTAAGGAAATATTTCTGGTTTTCACAGTTTTCTGAGTAATTCACAGTAAAAAATATTTTTTAGGCTCGGCTTTATATATCTTCTTTAATTCTATCTTTACAAATCAGTAATAATAAATTACTAACATTTCTTGGTGCAAGTAAATAACAGAAGTCTCCCCCTGCAGCAATTCTGTGTATCACAGACTGTTGTGTTGATTTACTTCCATCAGTAGTGTCAACATGCCAGCTGCTATGAACAAGAACAGGACTATTGACACTCGACAATCTGTTGTTTCCCAGTTGTCCATTCTCTCCTGCACCAAAAGAGTACAGTTTTCCTGATGAAGCAACATAAGCCAGTGTATGCAACCTTCAACAACAAAAAGCGAAAAGAAAATTTTGTATTAGTGCTTTACACAAGTTACAGCTGTACTACTGAACCAATCGTTTTTTATATGTAAAATACAAAACTAGCAAGTTTTCTACTATGTACATATACATGTAAAATCATGTACATTTCATCCATCAAGTTTAAGACAAAATGCAAGGTGAATTGATCAAGCACAGTGCAAATATACCTTCCACAAGCAATTTGGGTCACAGCTTTTCCCATCAGCTCAAATACCTATAAAGGACAGGAACAGTAATAATATCATGTGTCCAGATAACATAAGGCTTCAGTCAGATGTGGGCCCATCTGCCTGTGTGTGTGTATTTATTTTTTGTTTGTTTGTTTGTTTAACATTCTCTTCACTTTTCCTTTTTTCTCTTACTGGCTAGCAAGGCGGACCTTACTCCAAATACTTTTGTAAGGAAAACAGCAGGAACTGTTAATTTTCCAAGAGGGGCATCTACAGTTGAGGGACTTTTATTTTAACCCTTTAAGCCCCAATATACATGTACAAATTCTCCAAACTGTTCTCTATACATTTTCTTAAAGAATGAGTTGAGAGAATTTGATAAAAGATCAAAGTGTTTTCTCTCAGGTGATCATTTTATTAATTCTAATAACCTAATCTCTTGAAATTGTATGGATATTGTTCGGAGAAAATTGATGTTGGTCACTATTGGGACTTAGAGAGTTAATCTACAATGAACTGATACTCAATACAGTACTGATGATCATCACCTTTCTAGGGTTATACTCATGATTGTTAGAGTTATGTCCAAGTTGGCCATAGCTGCCACACCCACACGTGAATACACCTCCATCCTATAAAATTAAGTACATATAATGAATTCATTTTTAATAAAGATATAACCGCACTGTAATCGTCCATATAAAACTCCCACACTGTTCTCCCTAACATTCCTTATTATGGTACTGATGAGGAGAATTTGTTCAAAACTCAGTCAAGAAAAAGTTATTCATAATTTAATCAAGATTTCCTTAGCAACCTGATGAATTCCTGAGTCATTTTCATGACCTTCAAGTTTGTGCTGGCAATGGCTTTATAAGAATTGATTTGGAAGTACTTTTTAAACAAAAATCAATCAAAGAAACTTGACATTTTGATGCCTTGATTTGTCACTCTAACCTTGGAATCTGTAGACAGAAAGTTACGGTGTCTCCTCAAACAAAATCCTCTTTGGTAAAACTTTAACACAGTACTAAATCTGTGACACTCACAAAACCATGAAAACCAGAAATATTTATGGAATGTTGTGTTGCGAGGGAAAACTCAATAAGGCATGAGAAAACTAAACTGCAACAAAGTAACAGTAATAATTAGTTTGCGGTTTTGAGGTTTACTTGTGTGTGATGAACTTTGCTGTGATTGGACATGACATAATCAACATTCCTGAAATTCTTCAGGTTTTCACTGTTTTCTGAGTTTGACACTAAATTACTTGGTAGAATTTCACAAAAAGATATTTGGATTTTTTGGTGAATTTTAACTTTAACAGTTCTATTACGAGTGAAAGCGTCAATTCAGTTTAATCAATTAAACCATAGTTTCTCCAACGAACTCCATTTGGAGAGACTATGATTAAACCAAGGTACTCTCCACAAAAATTGAACATTTACTTTTGGAAAGCCAACATAAGGTGAGAAAACTGTGATCAATGCTGTAAGGAACAAGCTTCTTTTTGTGTACTGACCTCCGTTAGAACTGCAGTATGATACTCCCCTGCAGCTACATGTCTTACTCGTTGGGATCGTAAAGACTTAACAAGCACTGGCATGAAACGATCTGAAAGGAACACACGGCAAGATGATGCCAAAATGATGAGCTTTACTTTAGAATAATATTTTATTTTAGTTCTGAATTAAGCTTTGTTTATGTATAATAACAGTTATAAGTATGGTATATTCATTATGATACCCTTGTATATTTTGCATTAGGTGGATCAAAGTAATAATTTGACATTATATAAATCTTACCTTTATCATCATTTACACCAAGTTGACCAAAGCTGAAAAAATAGATAATCAGTGAATATGAATAAATACATATTAATTTAATTAATGAAATAAACATTTTAAATTTTTTACTGTTTAACTCATAATAATGCTTTTTTTCCATTATGGCATGCAGTGTATAGCATTCTAAAATGACTCTTTCACAATGACAAATGAATTTTGAGTGAAGACTTGGACTGCATTACCAGGCCAAAGTACCATAAGTACAAAGGTAGAGTCAGCCAAGCAAACATACTTGTTTCTTCCCCAGCTGAAGAGAGCTCCAGAAAGAGACAATGCAAAGCTGTGATAGCCACCAGCACATAACAAGGCAAACGGCACACCAACCAAAGAAGAAACATGTTCTGGGAGGTTATGTACGAGACTTGAATTGCCAATACCAAGCTGGCCATTTCTATTGTCACCCCAAGCAAACAAATATCCACCTAAAAGATGTAACAATACCATGAATAAACTACACACATAATAAGGCTTAATATGGACAATAATATATAAATAATGCACACAAGCTACACCTGTACATGTTTGTAGAAAATTATGTTGTAACCAATGTTTACATGGACGTCTTCAAGGGCTATACATGCACGAGTAGCATTATTCATGCTGCATAAATTTCATACTCTCTCTGTGATGGACACCGATGATAACAGTACAATGTACTAGGTGTTTTGTCTTATGTATATGAGTCGAGGACAACGACAAAAGGTTAAAATGGCTCTGAGAGTTTCTCACTCCCAGTGTCCTTGGCAGTTACAAAGGAAGATACAATTTTTGTACAGGAATAAGGACTACATGTATAACCTGTTGTGAGCGCTAGGGAATGTCTTGCTCCGCAGGCCACCTGTGTCACCATTAAACTATTTGTCTGGAGATGCTTGACAATTCTAGACAATAAAAAACAGCAATGAACGCTGTTGATACAAGTGATGCTTTTCAGCTATATTTATTTAAATTGTTAATTTTAACAATGACCAGATTAAGAAAAACCCTGTCACCTCTCTCAAGCAATTATCAATACTCCCAACTCAGTTGTTGGAAATTCTGTGGGTGAGAGGTCTCTAAAGCTAGAATGGAATTACATGTATTCAGCCCTAGGTTTAAAGTTTGTGAGTTTAAAACCAAGAAACAAAATACTGTTGGCCAGCACTGTATATTGACATATCTTGAGTGATGCAATATTATAATTATAAAATAATACACCCTGTGCATTAAATATATATTGAACATAAGTAAAGTCAAAAGTGATATCTCTTTCTCAGGTGAGTGAACAATGAGATTATTATGATTTCAATTTGACAGTTTAAATTGTTAACAAAAATGTAACTGTCGGGCAGGTCAGGGCAGGGCAGGGGAGATTCTTTCAAAAGTATACCATGAGTTCCACAACATACCTCGCAAACCCAACTCCACACACCCCCCACCCCCTCCAAATATTTTAATTGCTTTGCTAAGGTTCAAAAGGAAGCAAGGGGGCCTGAAAAACTACAAGCAAATGCATGAACAAAAAAAATGATTCACAATGCACCTTGGATGTTTATGAGAGGTGGTATCTGAACTTCCAAGACCAAGCTGTCCTTTGGTGTTGTCACCCCAAGCAAAGACAAGTCCTTTGTTAGTGACAGCTAAAGTGTGCATCTGTCCACAGGCTACTTGTTTAATGGTCCAAGTCTCAAGGGAATCAACCCGAGCTGTAGAACAAATCAAACAATAAATTTGTGTTCAATAAACAAGTGTGAAAAAATCACAAGAGAATGCTATAGTGCTATTTACATATACAGATCAGTAATACTAATTAATATTATTGTTCAAATATCTATGAAATATGAAAATAGTCAACCGTAAAGCTGATCATAAAAAATAAACACATGCCTAATAATATAATAACTCATAACTAGTATTAAAATCACATAATGATAATTCACTTCTCGAAAAATCTGTCTAAAAAGGAATGTCCTGGTTAAGTTCTTAAGATTTCCAGAGAATTTTTTTTTATAAGTTGTAAAGGCAGCTCATTCCATAAACGTGGCGCTGCCGCCTGAAATGCAGGCTTGCCCAGTTTTTCTAGCATCTTACCTTTGGTTGGCTGTAATAAAATACCCAAGATGGATCGGAGATTATAGGAGGACTTGCATTTAAGTTTTGGCTAGACTGCCTATTCAAGCATTTACAACTTACAAAACAAATCATTTAATTACTGGTCCCTGGCTACAAACTAGTTAAGTTTGTTTCCCTAGAAATAATGTTTTTAACATTGTAATTCTCAGGAAACAAAACTAAATGTTTCCCTCAGGACCTGAAATCCACACACATATTCTCCAAAATGATCTCCATACATTTTTCTCTTAATGGATTAATTAAGAGAATTTGATAAAAGATCAAAACATTTTCCCCTGTTGACCTTTTGCCAATTCTCGAATATAATATTTTCTCTTGACTATATATGTTTTGAATTCTATGAAGAAAACTGATACTCATCACTGTTGGGACTGGTCGAACTGACGGGTTAGGCGTTTAATATCGTGCACGAACGTTTAGTAAAAATTTACTGACCATTCTTATCGTCATAACCAATTTCTGCAAGTACCTATGTGTAAAAATATTTGATCAATGTATTAAAACAATAATTGTCCGTTTTTCTGTTGGGTAACAGTGCACACTAATTTCTAGTTATTTGCTGTTCAAATTATCACTTAAGCTAATTTCGCAATACTTCAAAAAATCAAAATTTCTCACTGCGCTGTAAATATTCTAATTAAACACTGAAACGTCCCCTACACTGTAAACAACGTACTTCTAGAAATTACATTGTATACTGACCTAATTTATTTCCTTCTCTGTGATGTCCAAGTTGTCCATTTTCTCTGTTACCACAGGTGTAAACAACACCGTCGTTTTTTAAAACAGCTGTGTGCTCCCAGCCACACGCAATGTCTTTAACCTCTGATAGCGAGCCAAAACTGACATCGACATTTCGCGGTGTCAAGACTGGCTCGTCTTCCGTTTCCCCTAATCCAGGCTGTCCTTCAGCGATTTTGCCCCAACAAAACATAATCAAGTCTTTTTTCTCATAAGTGTAGAGTTCTACCGTTTATATTTCCGTAACCATGAGGCTCCCCGCTCGGCAGCCTAGCCTGCAGAGGACTCAGAAAGCTGACGGAAACTTCCTTTTTCGCTACGTTCCGCCATATTGTTTCCTTCTTCCAGAAAGAAACTAGCCCCAGTCGATAACGGGGGTAGGAAAGTCACGTGATCTCAACTTTCGTGACTTCGAAAAACAATCAAAGAAAGACTATCGTCAACTCGTGGGTACGTTGTTTAGAAAATAATCAATTAGTTATCACCTCTGGTTTTCCCACAGTGAATTTTAGAAAATGATAGAAATTCATATTATAAATATACTATCCTTGTTCTGGAAACACAATACTTTTCTTGCTGTTTATTGCACTTTAGCAACAGTTATTTAAGTATATATTTAAAAACAAAACAAAAAAAAAAACAGCAAAACAAATAAGCAAACAAGACGAAACAAAAAAGAAGAAAAAGGAAGAAGGGAAAAAGAAGGTCATTAGCGGGATTTGATCCCAGTACCTTCGGTTTGACCCGACCTCACATAGCCACTACGCCATTGAGGATGGTCACGTGATCTGGCCAAAAGTCTCAAATTTAATACCTTTTTCATGGAACTTCCGCCGGCAAACGACCGGGGCAAACGATCGAGCCATAAAAACGACTCGAAGCAATGGGATGAAATTAAGGCTAATTGAAACCAGGCTACTGACAAGTAAACGCATTCATACAAAGTCGACACAACTCCTCCGCGAAGTAGGACGCAAAACATTAGCTTATGTTTTCTTATCTCGATTTCCGCTGTTATTTTAAAAAGGTAATGCACTAGTCATTTGTTTCCTCCGCCCCCCACCCCCGCGACATTTGGGGACTTTGTCGGGCAATAGCGGGGGAATTACTGCAGCTTTGCGATGATTTTATGCCCAGACCCCCAGGGACTTTACCTCAAATTTGCCTGACCTAAAATACCCCCGGGAAACCCCGGGGGAATTTTCAAAAACAAAGCGCTCACGAGGAGACTGTGTGCAAAGGATTCTGGGTGCATTCCTCACAAGCAGCGACCAACATGGCTACCAGAGAGGATAGCGTGACGAAGTAAGTGTCAACAATCCTTTTATATCCTTATGTAAATGAATGCATCCATTGATAGCGGGGCTCCCGCGCGCGCGAAGCGCGCGTGGGACAGAGCCCCTTACCCATGGAATATGGTCAACCTCTTTTCGTTTGGTTGTCACGTGATTGACCGAGCGTACGTACGTACGTACGCGTCTACAGATTGTATGGGTGGGGTAGGGGAGACTATCAAAAGGAAGGGAGGGGTGTCTCAGGCGTGTCTTGGCAAGCCCACATCTTTAATATAGGACATTAACCAGGGGGGGGTGGTGAACTTGGTGGTTTGTTTGTCCGGACGATCTTGGCCATCGTGACGTCACGAAGGGAGAAGCGCGCAACTTCGAGGAGTTTTCGAAAATGGCGCCGTTGTCATTTCCAAATGCTACTTTTAAAGTTGGTTTTCCTGGATATTGACGCTCCAAAATGGTTTTTGTCACGGTAGGATAGTGCAATTCCAACATCTCTTTCCGAAAAGGTGAGTGAAATGTGTATTAATCCGAAAAATAACGCGTATGAGAGCTGTAAACAGTTTCGGTCAATTTCCTCGAGTGGAATAATGTGCCGCAAAAGTTTGCATGTTCGCACAGTAATATCGCATTTTCTCGAAATCGGTGAGGTGTTGAACATCGAAACTTGGCATAAGGGTGGGTTACTTCTATTGGAAAACATTGTCTCTGAAGTTAATTCAGATAAACTTGCAGAAAAAATGATCAGTCCATTCGAGTGTGCCAGCGTAGCCTCTAAGCTGATGCAATGGTGTTCATTACTTTGCTGTTATCTCCAATAATGCCGATAGTATCACCTATTCAAGCCGTCTTTTCGGGATAAGTAAATTTTAAAGTAGTTTCTGATAGAGGGAAAGTATAGTTGCAACAGCTCTTTCCGAGAAGGAGAGTTAATTGTATTATATTCTGATGATAATTACCTCGTAAACAGTCTAAACAGTTTAAGCCAATTTTTTCAAGTGGAATATTTGTCGCAGAAATTTGCATGATCGCATATTAACATCGCATGTCTTAGAAAATCGGTTTGGTGTGGAAATTCGAAACTTGGCAGAAGGGTAGATCAGCAATAGTGGAAAACATTGTCCTTGATGTTTAATGGGAGAAATTAGCAGTAAAAATGATCAGTCCATTCGAGTGCGCTTATATTGATATAAAGAGATGACCTCGACTCGGTTACCCCGGCACAATTTAAGTCAATTATTTTTCGGTTTTAACAAAAAGTAAACCAAAGACTTCCCTCAACACTATGTATCTATAATAATTACACCAGGAATATATATATTTTTAACACTTGAAGGTTGTACCATATTGTTGAAGCAAAGGATATTTCTCTGTAATACCTATAAGCTTACATTAAGTTTTCATAAATAGCAAAAAAAAATTAATAAGATTTACATACAACTCCAAACATGTACATCTGTTATGCATGAAGCAATTTCATATCGTTCCATATCAATAGTTAGTGCGAATGGAGTCAAACATGTACAGTGAAACTTGTATAATGTAAGCGGACACCGCAGAGAATGCTGTAGTGCCCACTTAATACAAAGTTTCTTCCTACTACATACAGGTTTCAATAGAAAATGTCATATGAGGCAGACCTGCCAACTCTCACAATTCTGCCGTGAGTCTCACGATTTTTTAACTTTTCTCACGGTCTCACGACAAGACTCCCAATCTCATGGTTTTCTGGGAAATATTCTCAATTGAAATATTACCTTGTTGAATAAAAACATAAATTTTGTGGGGAAATTCTTGTGCCTGGATAAGCTTTGACTATTTTAGCCATGAAGTTGTCTTAGCCCAAAGAAATGACTCTGCTGTATGTTTCGTCACAGTGATAACCTATTTTCTGGCCTCTTCAAGTCATCAAAGAAAAAGCGGCATCTAATTTGTTACATAAGGGACCACACTAAAGCAAGGTTATATTAAAATAAACAGTTGATTCCACTAATGGAAAATGGGTAGTTTTAATTTGATTGGGAAAAAATAGAATCTCACTACTTTTTGTAGAATCTCCCGATTTTTTTTCATGAGTCTACAGATTTTCCTTATTAGGGGTTGGCAGGTCTGTATGAGGAGCTAAGTACCATTCAAATAAAAGGCGGAAACATTTGGAATACTTCCAGAGATATGATGATATACATTTGCATTAATATCTTTATTTGTGTGGAGCAATTAATTAAACCTAGATTGTACCTCAAATTTTAAGATATCAAATGAGTGAAACAAGCTTTATACAAACAAAAATGAAATGAGAAAGTACTGTAACTCATTTATAAAATTTACGGAAGTCCCCTGGTGACACCAGCCAAGTGCTGATAGGGCAAGACTCCCAATCTCATGGTTTTCTGGGAAAGCAAAAGGCATCTTAAAATAACAAAAGGCACATAGGGCTCAGCTGAATGGTACCATAATGATGTCAACACGTATGGAAACAGGCCTTTTCACCGAAACCTGCCCCATTCCCCTATGGCTATTTTTATTTGCGTTTACCCTACCTCACCTCCCCTCCCCATACCTGATGAAACAAGGCTTTCAACAGTTTGTTGAGATAGGATACTTTTTGTTTTAAAGGATGAGCTCACCATATTTTATTATCGTAGAGATGGGGGTAAGATAAGTTAACAATAATAGACAGATTATTATAGGTGGGTTACTGATTTTTACAGCTATTCCTGGAAGAAGAAATGGAAGTAAGGAGCTGACTGGCAGCCACTGAGATTGAGCTGAGGAGAAAGGAAATTGAAAGAGAAGAGAAAGAGTTGAAAAGAAAAGAAGAAAGGTTAAAACAAAAAGCAAAAGAAATTAAAAACACAGTAATAGAGGCGAAGCGGGTAGCTGCCCAACTGCAACGAATGGCAGGGCAGCTAGACTGCTTGGCTAACCAGATTCTAGAAGAGACCAAAAATTAAAGAAGAATTAAATGAAAAACACCAGTGTAAGAAAATTTTATTGATAACAAACCGTTTCTTTTAATCAAAGTCAATGTGCAAAGTTTTTAAATGTAAACAAGTCGAAGTCTGACCGGTTATGCAAGAAAGAAAACACATTTGTTCAGTATATAAAAAATAAAAGGAAACTGGTTCTTCTAATTTCTTGTATCCTGTATGGTCTCTTCTTGCTCCATGGAATCCACTCCATCTAACATCCTCCACTTCCCACACCGCACGACTCTCTTTGTGGAATCTATTATACTAGATCTTTACAGACATCCAGTAAGCAGCACCTCCTCCATCATACACTGCTTGTTTTTTCTCATCATCTACAGAGTATTCCCAACTAAGGAAGCACCTAATTATAAAGTCAGTCAGATAAAAAGAGATTATTTATATATACAAAAGACAAAACAAAATAAATAAAGGCAATATTATCACTTAAAATCCCTAATTATTTGTTAAGCATCTCTTAAATCAGATGTTATAATGGTTTTCCTCACCTACTCCCTAAACCTCACATTAATATAGGTGAGTTAAACCACAAACACCACCCCCTTCCCCCCAAGCAATGGTAGAAAAATATGTCTCCCTTGAATTATAAATTTTTGTAACTTCAAGCAACCTATCAGGATAATCCAAAGACTGATTTCTAATCTTAAACCAATAGCTAAAAGGCAAGGCTATGTGAAATATATCAGCAGAGGCAGTACAACAGCAAATTTTAAAGAGGGGCTTTAGAGCTATTATAATGGACCACCTATAGTCATGGAATGATTGGGTCTTTACTAAGTTATGCCTACTGAGAAATTACCACAAAGCTACATCAGCTGGGAGATAAAACTGTACAAGCTGGGTGATAAAACTGTACGAGCAGGCCCCGAAGATTGTTGGAACTGGACAGTGTCACTTGATGTAACTGACAATAGCATGGAGTCCAAGTAAGTTAAAAAGCATCAATGATTGAAAATTAAACTGATGCCCCTGCACTCCCACTCCCAGTAGATCCCATGCCTTGACATTACCTAATAAACATACATTGATACTTGTGTCATTTTCTGAACTCGTGTACTATATGGTCGTTCTTGAACTTTGGTGTCTTTATTGAACTACACAAAAAGGAAAACCGAAAAAAATGTATCTTTAAAGAAGTCTCTTTTTATATTGTAAAAGTGTGAGAAGGATGATGATATTCATCGCATGAAAATCCTGCAATTTTTTATATCCTTAGAAGTTTTTCCCCCACCTCATTTTTAAGATGCGGACGCCCGAGGAAACACATTTTCAATGTTACACCATTGAAACGCTTACCAGTGTCCGTTTTCTTGGCTTTTTCTAGTTTTTTTTCTATTAACTCTGTAAAGAGATTAAGGCAAAGCTACATACCCATCCTTTCTGCGGATTCTCCTCCTGGACTCTCTGCATAAAGCCCTAAAAATGTTGATGTTGATCAAAAAGTTTAGCTCACGGCACTTTACCCCAGTGATAGATTCTGTTTGACTATGTACAGGATAAAAGCCATGTTTTCCCTTGTTTGTGGGGCGAAGAAGCAAAGAGAAAGGCAATGTGAACTTATCTCCATCATGAGCAATGAATGTTTCGACAAAATGATCGTAATTTATAGTGAAAAGTTGCAATACAATAAGCTATAATAATATCCTTGGTTATCGCCCGACGATTTGATTCAATACGCTTTATTAACATTTTGATACGTTTGACTCAAACAGGAAATCCTTTCAAAACCCTTGAAGATTATAGCCCATATTCTATAAAAAAAAAACACTTGCTTCTTACATTTGTTTAGTTTTAATGAATTGTTTACACAATTTGATAGTGTAGTATTAACATCATGACGCTATGTTTCGTGACCTGTCCACGCCATTTTCGCAATTTTTGTAAACATCCCTGAGGTTTTCGACTTTTATCCCACTGATCATTTTTGCTAACTTATTAGATGACTCACTTCTATCACTAATTGAGAGACCCATACCATATTAACGTCATTTGTTTTTCTCGAGACTAAATTCTGCTGGGCTCTTTAGTTATGCGTCTCTAAAGACGCGCCGGTATGAGTTGTACCATCTGGTCGATCTCGGGAAGTTCTTGATTTTTTACGATGGAAATGCTCTTTCCTAGAATATATTGCAATTTTACTATATAGCATTAATAGATAAACACATACCTTCGGTCGTTTCATCGCAACGTCTCGACTTTTACCTCTTGAAACCACGAAACAATTTCGCTCGCTGAATCCATTCAAAGTTCCCGGGATAAATTTCTCGTGACGTCACGATGGCCAAGATCATCCGCCGCGCGATCCCTATAGGAGCGATTGACGAGTTCATCACCCCCCCCCTGGACATTAACAATATGGTCAATTGACAGCTGTCCAAACAGGATAGCCACTGACCAGTATCCCATGACCATATCGCGGGCTCATGTGTCAACTCATCGAGGTGACGTGATTTATTTGGAAGCTGTCCGCTGACCAGTTAACTGTTTTACTAGATCGCGAACAACGTTCAACTCATACTTTTACTAGTTTGGGAGCACAGGAAAACTGTTAATGCACACATATTGGACATCAATGTTTTGATCAATTGACAGCTGTCAAAACAGAGTACCCGCTGACCAGTATCACTTGACCGTATCGCGGGCTCAGGTGACGACCCGTCGAGGTCAAGTATTTTTGAAGTTATCCGCTGACAAGTAAACTAGTTTTCAAGTGATCGCAGGCTCAAGTTCAATTTTTTTTCTTAATTCATATGAAATATGTTGTGTTTATGTGCTGCACAATTAAAATTTTGATTGCAAACTGACCTCGGACGTGAAAATTCAGCCAGCTGTTACAGGCAGGGAAGACAGTTGCTTTTGTTTTTTCTCACAATGGTCACGCGTTGGTCACGCTCTACGTCCAATTTTTATGCTCTGATTGGTCAAAATTTGACATGTGAGGTCATGCGCAAAATTTATGCAGCATCTTGAATCTTGTTTACTTTAACAGCTGAAGCTGTCAGAGTTTTGTGTCAACTTGTGATGTTTTTAACTGTCTTTTTCCACTGGATGTACAAAATGAAATTCAGCTGCTATCAGGAGTCTTCTGTTACTCATGGCTAGTTTGTTTATTGGGTTTTTGGTTGAGAAAACGTCGCTTGTCAAAGTCGGAAATCCGATTTCGGATGGCATCGTTTTCGTTTTCACCTTGCTTGATGCGTAAGAGGATTGCAAAGTCTGAAGCGATACTGGCTTTACCTGATAACTTTCAGGAGCTGCATCTCGAATGGTAAGCCAGAGAAATTATTGTATTTCATGTTTGTTTTTTGTATCTAATTTAATGAAGTGGAGCGTTGTTTATGCGGGAATTTAGTTTATGCGCGTTTGTAAGTTTTGAGACAACGAACTCACCGAGTATCTGGTTTGATATAATCTTACAGAACTTTAAAAAGCCTTTAGACAGTTTCTCACCGCAAATAGAAAGAAAATGTTCCAAAGAATCTTTAGTTATAATTCTAGCCGGAAAAGAAAGCTTTGAGCGATTTTCTTGCCTCGAGTTCGTCTTTGAAAAAACAAACACCGGGAAGCTGGCTTAAAACATAAACTTCAGCAAACTTAAGTTTGAAGCTTGAAGACTCAGGATATTTAGGGACACTTTAATACTTGTCTTCCTGAATGAAAATTGTTGTCTCTGTTTATGTTTCACCGAATTATATTTCTTTTATTGATTGTTGGTAGTCTCTCTTGCAATTTTAATCGCTATGCCGATTGTTTTCAGTCGTTCAGTGAACATCGCTTGCAGGAGTTCTCAAAATGCCGCGCGTTAAACCATCAAATAAAAAATAAACATGATAAATTCTTTATTATCTTGGAGCGTAACTCTGTTAATGTTCATTCAAACACTCGCTACAGCTCGCACTACAAAAGTGAGAACCGGATGGCCGTATAGGTGATTTTGGAAAATTTTTTTAACAGTTTATGAATATTGAATGAGAGCAATTTGTATTGTGAAATACCGCTTTCTGTCCATGGTATAAAAGGTTGGTTTACACGCACCCAGATTTGGTGGCAAGATTTTGCAAAGTAAACTTGTCGAACGCCAAAACGTTGGCCTGATTTTTTTTCTAAGCCTAATTGATCTACGGTGATCAATAGCCATTACGGCTCTTACATGTGATAAAAGATGATTACCAGTTTTTGAGTGTACATATGAGGCTATCAACTCGATGTAAGATTTGGTTCACTCTTGGGCTGTTTGCAAATTATTTTTCTCTAAAATCAGGTAGCCTTTCCCTCAAAAGTCACATAAATGTGCTCTAAAGTTAACTGAATTGTGGAATTCGAATACAAGTTTATTGTTTAATTTAAATTATAAATTTACTAATGGGAGCCTCGCTTTTAGCCCTGGCTAAATCTATATATTAAGCCTAATCGCATTTGAAAGAAAACACTTTGACCTTTGTCCAGAGACTATATTTACGCGTTTTTGTTGCGCGAATTCCGTTTAATATGTGATTTCACTTTCATCACTCTAGATGAAAAGCTTTTTTTTCAAATGCTGGAATAAAGGACAGAGCTGAGGAGTATGCTAAGCTTTTCGTCGATAATCGGTAAGTACACAATACAACAAATACACTTTTTGGAAGAATTAATCGTTATATCTTCTCAGCCTAGCTTTTTTTGCAAGGCTTCAGTGTCTAAAATTTTATGAAAGAGCAAATTCTGATATTCCAATACAGTATAAACACCAGGCTGAGATTTTGCAAAAAAGCACATTTTTTTATTAAGAACAAAACCAGCCTGGAAATATAAGGTGTTCTTTTAGAATGGAAAAGCAGAAAAATACAGATAATCAAGCATTGTTTTTATCTAGTATTAAGTCTGATTTTCTTTATTGCTGGCTAAAATTTAATATATAATGTATGAACAATAAATATGTCAGTATGTGTACTTATTCTTTTATATTGAACCTCAACTTACAAATAATGCTTAGTTTTCTTTCAATTTCTTTTTTTTTTTACCTCTTTCAACCTCAAAATGATTTATTTCTAGCCAAAGATAATAATAATTATTTTTGACGGGGGAAGAGGGGATTTTGGACCTTCCTGAGGTCAAGGGTTTCTTAACAGTTGATCTGATGTTTTTTTTAACTTCTTCTTAAGTATTGCAGAGGATGTACTTGATGATATTAACAAAGAGAGCATCCGTGAAATTGGAATAACTGCTGTGGGAGACATTCTGCTCATTTTAAAACATATTAAGGTACAGTACATACTTATTAAAGAACTGTGTTAGATGTTTGTCATTATTAGATGTTGTATCATATCATTTTTTTTATCCTGATTATGTTTCATGGGCCATTCTGCAGTTTTGTGCCTTTTTATTATATTAGAAAATTACCCAGAACTCCCATGATGATGTACATTTGTTTCTTGCTTGGTGTGACAGGTTCTGTGTTCTAGTGCATTAACTCTGTCTCCATAAAGAATCACATTGCCATATTAATCCGTTAGTGGTTGTTCCCTAGTGTAATTAAATATTTTTTTGTGTTCTGATTACTTTCATTGTACTAAAATTCAGATGTACTAAAATTTTCACTTCTAATGCCTTGGGTTCCTTTTTCCTTATCTTGCAGATGATGCTATTATTGGTTCTTGTATTGCGTGCAGCAACAAGGCAGACCTTGCTTGTTCAGCCGCATGTAGCGACACATACTGTCTAGACTGCCTTGGGTTAAAACACCCTCCACCCATGCAATGGGTTTGTCCCGAGTGTCAGGGTATGTACCACACATTTCCATGAAAATCAGTATCAGACAACCAAACAAGGAACACAATATGAAAATGTCTTTAATATCAACATTTATTAAGACACAACACTATTAATTTGCAGATGAAGAGGTCTTATACTGTTTATGTAACCAAGGCGAGTATGGCCTGATGGGTGGCTGCGATGGAGCAGAATGTAGCGTAGAGTGGTTCCATCTTCAGTGCGTGGGTCTTATGGGGAAACCCAAAGCAAAGAAGTGGTTCTGCCCTCTGTGCAATTGATGCTTTAATGTTGTTTTTCTCTTTGAGTATACATACACAACAAGAGGATTTGATACATTCATGTGTGACCATAAAGGCCGGCATACACTATACAATAAAACACTGTGCAAGTGATGCCTTAATGTTGTTTTTCTGTTTGATAAATACACAAGAAGAGGATTTGATACATTCATGTGTGACCATAAAGGCCGGCATACACTACACAAACACTGTGCAAGTGATGCTTTAATGTTGTTTTCCTGTTTGATAATAAATACACAACAAGAGGATTTGATACATTCATGTGTGACCATAAAGGCCGGCATACACTACACAAACACTGTGCAAGTGATGCTTTAATGTTGTTTTTCTGTTTGATAATAAATACACAACAAGAGGATTTGATACATTCATGTGTGACCATAAAGGCCGGCATACACTAGGGAACAGGTACCAGGGACTGGTCTCAGGGACCAGTGAGGGGACGAGACCCTGAAGCAAAGTTTGTGGTGTGTACACGTTTACGAGAAGCAATTCCCTGCGACTAGTCCAACCTAATTAGCCCAATTTAAAACGGCCCTTGTCAAAACTCTTGTTTGGTGACTTAAATTTCTACATAATGACGTAAGCAGTTTCATGGGACTAGTCCCAAGGACGTGGCCCCTAGTGTATTAAAATACTTTGAATTTCTCGTCATGTGCGCGTTCTACCAATGTACTTTCTTTGTCCCTTTTTGCTTTAGAATCTCAAATGCCTTTTAAACCCCCGTAAAGTAGCAATGTTGTTGCCAACTGAAATTTGCACTTCCTTCTGAAAAGGCGAACTAGCTTATAGCTATCTTGAATTTATCTTCTTAATAATTTTGCAATCACAATGTCCTAAATCTTAGCCCCTTACTAAAAGTGCTTAAAACAAAATGTAGTACATCCCGGCATAGTAAATCGAACCCAATCGAACTAAATTTCAATCGAACTCAATCGAACTCAATCGGTGGATTGAGTTCGATTGAGTTCGGCAATCGAACGAAATCGAACTCACCGAAAAGAAAAAAAATCAATCGAACCCAATCGAACGTTTGATTTTCGAACTCGTGATTTATGTAAAACAGACGTTGAAAATCCATTACCAGATCTTAGAAGCTCGAGTTACTTCAGCCCTGAGTGTAGCGCACGTGTTTTTCGTAAACGAAGAAATTCCGCAGAAATGGCTTCAGATGCGTTGTGGATCGTAAGCTTCAAATGTATAGTCAAAGGCTACCAGGAATGCCGCTTTGACGTCAAGGATGGCGAAGTTTTCAGGGTTTGTTCTGTTCGGTTCTCTTACTGCCGTGGACAGTTTATAAATGGGGTTTGTGTTATTGAATAAACAGTTAAAAAAGCGCAAGAAAAACTTGCTTTGACGGGCTTGCTTTGGGCTTGCTTTGTATAGGTTCACCAGAGCCAATCGAACGAAATCCATTTAATTGTGTTCGATTGAGTTCGGTTTCCGAACTCAATCGAACACAATCAGACGGATTGAGTTCGATTGAGTTCGATTTGTTCGATTGAATTCGATTTGTTCGGAAATCGAACTCACTGAAAGTGTGGTGTTCGATTTCGTTCGATTGCCGAACTCAATCGAACTCAATCGAACTCAATCCACGGATTGAGTTCGATTGAGTTCGATTTTCGAACGTTCGATTTACTATGCCGGGAGTACATATGCCCCGTTTTGTGACAGCCACCCATGTGACCAGGTTTCTCTCGACAAGAACGAGTTCAAGAGGAGGTACCAAACAACAAGGTTTGTTGCTGGCATGGCTCACGATTTTCAAGTCTTCTCTCAGCTTATTGGTTATTCTCTCACACTATTTGTCTGATTAAAAAGCTATACTCCAAACAACCTCAGTGGTAAGTAGTTTAAGCTGGTTGAAACATTCCTAATAGTTGTTGTTTCTCAAAATGTATTTAGCGCAGAAATAGACAATCTCTTCTTTTACAAGGTCTTTCATCTAGCCCCGGGGGGTGGTGGTTTTGCAAAGAAATTCTGCCCTGGTGGGTGGTGGAATTCCCCATAATTAGCATCGCTTGTTTGCAAATTCCCCCGCTATGTCGCGGGGGTGGGGGAGCGGGGGAAACAAATGACTAGTGCATAATGCTCAAACTCACATCCATTTTTCCCCCGTGATCTTGAGGAGTCCTTAAGAAGAAAATACCATACATTTCACCAGTCCGTATTTTATAGTCCGTATTTTATACCCAGGCCGCAGTCCGTGTTTTATACTGACCGCCATAAATTCATTCATACACATAACCTACTACAGTGCTACAAGGTAGGAGATCAAGCCAGCGTAGAAGTTGAAGGAGTCGAAGAGCAAATGCTCATCTTCTTGTCAAGTTTAACGCCTGGACGGGTCGAAGGCTTTTGAATTGTACTAATTTGAAAGATTCCTGCCTGTCTTAAATTTGGTAAGACCTCTATCCTAACCGTGCTGTAGCGCACGATGCACGCTCGCAGCGAGGAATTTGCTGCTACCGAACTTCGGCGAGCGCGTCCTTCTTTGGAAACGATAGATCTTCGAGCTCTCGAGTTCGGACCCGATTAATTACGAAGTGCGTCTACTACGAGTGAGTGAGTGACTCATTTGCATATCTCAGTCCCTGCAATAACTCGTGGGACGCTCGCGCGTACCCACGAGTTAAAAATGGCCCTATTGTTAGCTTGGCAGGCCTGTGATAAAATGAGTTATACGAGGAAAAATAAGACGCGAACTGTACCATTTATACGAGCATGTCTTATCTAATAAGACGCGTCTTAGCTAAGCCGCGTCTTATTTTAGACGAAATGTGCCGTTTATACGGAAAGTTTGCGTCTTATTTAAGACGCGTCTTATGTAAGACGCGTCTTATTTTTCCTCGTATAAATGGCCCTAATGTAGCATACGGTAGTCGACAGTTGAGGCCTTGTACGTATGGGAAATAAATTACTGAGGTCTGCAAACGCTATATATCGTTGTATTTTACCTTTGGATCAATATATATGTAGACCTGGGCCCAGTTGCTCGAAGCATGGTTAGCGTTAACCAGCGTTTAATACCTTGACAACGTAATGGTTTTGATACCGCTTAACCAATGGTTAAAGCTAACCTTGCTTTTAGCGAGCAACTCAGCCCTGGGTGAGAGGAGACAAAGCAGAGCAAAGGTTCTTGTCTAAGGAAACAACCTGACGGTCTTTTCTTTTTGTTTTTTGCTTTTTGGTAGTTGCTTATTTACAATCTTCGTTCTCGTGAATCGAATACTCGTTTAATTAACTGTTCCCGAAAAATATCATTACTTAAAATTGGTCCCCCTCCTCGATTTCTTTAATGTTGAGGAAATAACATGTTACAGTGGAACTCCGTTGATCAAGGGCGCTTTCCATTCAACACAAAATTCCGGAAATTTCGTATGCTACATCAAATGTAACGGACAAATTTCGGTTTGGTCCGACCGGAATATTCGGGACCAGCTTTGATGGTGGTGTCCGCTTTGACCGGTCTGGTCATTTCGGACAGTCAGACCGAAATGTCCCTTTCCATTTGACGTAATTCTTGTCCCCAGTACCGCTCTTTTATATCCCTCTTTCAAGAACGATTAGACTTCGAGCAGTCTCTCTTTTGCTCGAAAATCTTGAAGCGACAGTATTTGAGCAAAAGAGTCGCGCGCGTTGCGAACTTGCCCCCACGCAACTCGCGTGACCTCGCTGTTAAAATTCCCTCGCTAACCAACGCGCGCAACCAGAATGTACCGTTCCATTGGGCACGTAAAATTTCCGAAATTTCAAACCAGAATTTTTGTTGAACGGAAAGCGCCTAAGGTCACTAATGGTCAAAAAAGTTTGACGGTATAAACAGCGTGGCCGTATTACCGCGGCAGTGTAAGTTCTTGATGATACACGGCTGCATGGAATGACAAATGCATCATACACCCTGCATTGACGTGCGTCTGCATTCGCACTTCCTGAACAACTATATATTTTCTCTAACAAAGAATTAGCCAAACCGGAATATAGATACCGCTACAGTAATTGCAAAAACTACTTGTAACTTCTCTCAAGTAAATAAAACACTTATAGTAAAAATGGGCCATTAAACCACCAAAAATACATTTTAGTGAAGTCTAAAGGCAATGCAGGAACAGCCTTTAGCTTGCTAGTGAAATTGCGGCTTGTCGCAGGCATTTCAATCTTCTAAATTTCCAATGAGAGGCTTTATTTACGGGGTGAAATTTTAAAAGAATCTACTGCTTGGGATTGAAAAATGTGGCCTTTGGCCTTTTAATGGCTGACTTCATTAACAAAAGTTTTTTTAAAAAGAAACTCGAAAATGTATGGCCGTTTTGCCGGGCCAAAAGAATTGGCCGTAATACAGAGGTGATCGTATTGTTAGGATTCGTTCGCTGTAACGAGGTTTCGTTATATCGAGGTTCTTTTTCATATATCTTATTATATCTGAGGTAAGGAAAATTGTTCCTTGTACCGAGAACTTTGTTATATCGAGGTTCCGCTGTATTGATAAACAACATAGGCGCCTTGTCACGCCGCAAACCAAGAATACCTGCATCGCGGCTTTTTTTTTTTTACCTATTCTTCATTTTCACTTACTTTATTTATTATTATTTTTTCTTTTTATCTTATTATTATCATTATTATCTTTTTGAAATGCAATTACTCTCAGTCTTGTCTGAAGTGTTTCGTATCGTAATTAAGTAATGATCCGGTTAAGGTGGATAGCAATTTCTTTTTGTTATGCGGCAACAGTGCTTTCCCCACATAGGAATGCTGGGAATGTTCTCATTTTTACACAGAGAATGCATAAACCTACATGAAGGCCGTTTACCCAATAAAATGCATTTACACGCCACTTTGAAAGGGTGTTTTTTTGTGTTAAAAGATTTTGACCAATCACAAGAGTTGAAAACAATAGCCAAGAAAAGTTTACAATTTTACATGTTCCCCACATACGATTTCTTTGTTATTCAAACTGAGACCAGATTTTGTTATATGGAAGATGGTTGGAAAGTAAAGATGAATATATGTACTGCTTTATGAAGTTTTGTTAACTTTTGTTGTTTAAGCCAATCAGAAGTAAGTGCAGACAATAGAAAAGTTAGCACCTTTTTTGCATTCCAACATGATCGTTGCCGTTGTTGCTATCGTTCTTATCTGGACCGTTTCTTAATAGCATTCGCCATTTTCGAACCGAGATGGGAACTGGAGTCGAAATGTATCCCGTAATTCAGATTCAGTTTCTTGATGGTTTATGGAATCGTTTACTGGGGACGCGCCGGTCAGCTATTGGCCAATTTTTTCCGATCTCCGCAGTAACAGTTCCAGAAGCCTTTGCGAAACCAGTTCACTCGGCCCCGTTCCCCTCTCATTTTTAAAGGGACCAACGTTTTAATCAGTCACGTGAGAGTGCCGTCTGAGTGGGATTGGTTAATGGAAATGTTGGATTTACTATATTTCTTGCTCGACGACTAAAACAGCAGATCATACTTTTGAACTTCCTTCTGAATCGCAGGTTGACCAAAGCATACACAATCGGATTGATAGCGGAATTGAACAGAATCAATGTGTTGGTTAACGCTATTGGAAGGGAAGTGCGTACGACAGAAAAATCGGACAGAATAAAGTTAGAGGCGTCTGTAAGCCAGCAAACAGCAAACACCACACTGACAATTAACACCATTAAGGTCACCCGCTTTCTTATCTTCATGACACCCTGCAAAAGAGAGACAAATTGTTAGAATTGTCATTGCCTCGACATCGTCTATTAAGAGTTATTTGTAAGACGTAAGCGTTATACAGTACTCGTTTTCTTTATAGTAGATGGGAGCTAACAACGGGAAAGGGCTGGAGATTCAGCAGTAAACTTGATACCTCTGAGTTCGAGAGCAAAAAACTTAAGCGCCTTTTGAAATTCGATAAAATAAAATCTTTTATAAGGTAATTTAGTCTTTTAGCTTTAATTTGATATATAACTTGCCTTTGTAGCGAAAATACTCGCGCGACTAGAATTTTTTTCTGTGGGCACCTCGTTTTCCTTTACCGAGACCTTACTGAGGAAAGCTGGCGGAACTCATGGTTGTCCTCGTCTTAGAATCTAAGCTCTAAATTCATGAAAACAGGACAATATGATCATGTTTCCAAACCTGTTGTCTGACACTGTTTTCAGTAGAATTCTCGCTTTTAAACCATAAAGCGTACACGACTCGGGCGTAAAGGGTAGCCATCAAACAGACTGGGAAAAATGCTATGAACAGAAACCAAGTTGAACTATACAATCGGTTCATCCATTCTTCGGGACATATGTGAGCACAGGCTTTCTCTTCGTTTACGTTATCACACAGGATCCCCACGATATTGATTACCACTCCAAAGATCCAAGAACAGGGGATTATCACCTGAAATAATATAAGGAAGACGATTGGTTTTGTTTTCTACTCAGATGAGATTTTGAGGCGGGCGATAAGCTGATCATTATAAATTATAAATTATGAGTTACATTCTCCTGAGGGTTGACAAGTTCAGCAAAACCAAACACGAATTTTGTTCATAGATATATAGTTTATAGATACCGGTGTCTCTCAGAACGACGCAAAGCTCGGAGGAAAGGCCCAGCAATAGTATGTCTTGGATGATCGTTCGTCCAAGGCCCGAACTGATAAACAAACTAGTAAGGCAAACCCATGAATGGCATCTTCTTGAAGGTTTGGTCAGACACTGGTATACATTCTTAAGGAAATAAAAACGTGTTCCTCACCCGGGGGAAGGTCCTCCCAGTAATGACTCATACGGGGAGGTTCCGACCGAAAGGGGTACCTCAGTTAATCAGGCTTCAGGCATATGAAAAGGTAGGGAGCCCACTAGCAAAAGTATAGATTTCTGTCACTTTGGTCTGAAAAAAGGCCCAAAAGGACCAAGAGATGAATTATATGGCTTTGAGAAGGTCGTGAAAACTTTTTGAGACAGTGCATTTAGCAGTATTTAAAAGCTAGGGGTGCAAAGGTTCTAAACCAGGTATGTGGAAGGGGTACCATTTGTCATTAGAAAGTACACGAAAGGAGTGCCTTTTCCGTCTGTCAAAATGGTACATAAAAAGGTAAGGGACGGGATGGACGTCAGGCGGTGCCTCCCCGTATAAAGCTTTGTTGATTCCCCCCCCCCCCCCCACGATTCTTCATCACAGTAATGATCGACTCCTCCTCAAAGGACATCATTTTGATAATGAACTTAGAAAAACAAGGATGAGAGTTCACCTTGACTTTGTTCTCGGTAAGGTTTCCCTTGGTTCCAAGAGGATGTAGCACTGCATAATAGCGCTCAAAAGCGGTGCTAACCAAGGTGACGACCGAAGAGGAAGCTCCAACCCAGGCGAGGTTTCCGCTCGTCAATAGTTTGCATAAAAGTAATCCAGCTGCTCCATCTGGATGAGTTATAGAGTGGATGAAGAGATACCTTGGTGCAAAGAACGTTGCTACAGCCATGTCAGCAATGGCAAGATTCATGAGAAGAAAGTTGACTGGCGTCCTTTGGGATAAATGCACAGTGTATATTTTGACTTAAGGTACGGTAAAACAAGTAACAAAAAACGTACATCTTGTTTTGCGAATTAGCTTCAAAACAAGTTGAATAGCGATGTTGCGTGTTTTACCACCCACGTACGGTAAAAAAAATCCTTGCAGCCTGATTTGTTGCAAGGCAGGTTCGAAGGTGGTTGGTAAAACGCGCAACATCACTATTCAATTCGTTTTTTAGCAGTATTGCAAAACTAGTTACAGGTTTTTTGTTGCCCGTTTTAACGTAGCCTAACTGATAAGATGCAGCACTTTTACAAACTTTACAGTGATGGATAAGCAAGACATTTGCGTTACTTTTATTTATTATATTTATTTATTTAGCTTCACCTAACAAGAATACAATCTTTATACATAATACATAAAAATTATTAGGCAGGGAGACCACTACAGCTTAACCAATTACAGTGGAGCCCTCGTTAAAATAATAATAATAATGATAATAATAATAATAATAATAATAATAAAAGCTCGAAGACATACTATATAAAAAAGGCGGCTATAGGAGGTATAACACCACGAGTGAGGCGTTTTGGGATATTCCCATCTATGCAGAGCACAACGAAGTTAGAGCAAATCGGATCGACGCGCGACTTGTCAACCACGAGAGGAAAGAAGTCTGCACAATTGAAATGAGCTGCCCATGGATTGAGAGTAGAGCTAAGAAAGATGAGGAAAAGACACTCAAGTATGGGCCCATGATGTGGGAGCTGAAGCAGAGATACAATGGTTACAGGGTTGAACAGTACAACGTAATAATTGACGTACTGGGGGGTTACTCTAAACACCTAGAGAAGTCGGTGAGGAAGCTACTTGGAGCGAGAGCACGGAGCGTACTTCAGCGAATGCAGAAGTCGGTCATCTCAAACACTTTAAACATTGCCAGAACATTTAAGATAAATACTTAGTTAGGGCGCTATGGACTTCAGTTTTTAGGTTTTTTGTTTTTTCTCTAGAAATCTAGAAACACAAGCTTGCTGACGTTTTTATTTAGATTTTTTAGAACATTAGAGTGTGATATTATTATAAATATGTTTTTAGTAGAGATAGCGAAGGTTTTACAGAGTATCAGAATTTAATAATATTCTAAATTGGCTCTTTAAGTAGAGAGATTTATATCACTATGTATAAGCTTTTAGTAGAGATAGCGAAGGTTTTACAGAGTACCAGAATTTAATAACATTCTAAATTGGCTTTTTAAGTAGAGAGATTCATATCACTATGTATTTTAGGATTGTATTAGGTTTCGTATCGACCTTTTTTTACTTCTAAGTATAGCCTCTCAAGTGGTGTAGGTTACGCTATGCGCCCTATACTACTCATAATGTAGACAGCATTCCAAAGTTTCATACTGCGACATAATAATAATAAAAGCTCGAAGACATACTATATAAAAAAGGCGGCTATAGGAGGTATAATCTCGTTTCTGGGGTTATATCCCGCCTATCTCATTTTTAAGGGAAGAGGCCCCGGGAAAGAACTTCTGCGTGGGATGCTATTTCCGAGTTGCCCCATGCCTCTGTTTCAAAGCGAGGCTACTTACGAAGCCATTTATATAAAATGATTTTTTTCTTATTCTCATGCAAATAAAACCCATTTTCGCAAGAAATGTTTTGCACTTATCGTCGGTTTGAAAGTGAGGCTTTTTGGAACCTGGAAATGGTCATGTGATTATTTCCCGTTATCTTACTTAGTTAGTCGAAAAGGATCGCAGTCGGAAGAAACCAAACAGTTTTCCAAGGTTCATCTTTGTTGTTTGTAGCTTTACATCTTATAATACTAGGAGACATTCTTGATGGTTACGGTCAGGAAACGGTGAGTTTGTCATTTACAAGTTTTTCGCTAGAGTCGAGTTAGTGGCAAAACTAAACCGTTTCAATGGACTGGAGTACCGGAGTCCCTGGGCATGAACATGAAACTGACTGTTTGATTTCTGTTACATAATTATAATCTCAGAGATAATTGCTACTGTTGGACCTGTTGGCATTTTATTATTTATGTTGCAGGTACATTTCATTTAAGCCTTGAGTGATTTTTGCTGGGGATAAGTTACATTAACATGTTAAAATAAAAAAGGGAATATCTTTTTTTGCACTTACTTTTTCATTTGTTTCGATTTCTAAGCCCAGAAACGTTCTAATCATTATTATAAGGATAATTGTAGTTCAGTCGTGAAATCTAAGATCGAAATCTCGTTAATGTTAAGAGTGCCCTAATTTAAATTTAATTCCCATACGATTTTAAAAGCGTAGCATGCTGAGATAGAAATAAATTATAGATTTCTTTTTTTCTTTTTCGCCAAAGAGATACCCTCAATAAACGTATCCTGGAAGGGTGAGGCATTATATCTTTTATACCCTACTGCAAAATCATTCATGGTGTAGATAAAGAGGTAGAGTCATAACAAATTTTATATATGGCGTGCACGCCTGAGTTTTTCGCAGGAGCTTTGTAAATCAAAGACGGCTGATTTTATTCAGCTTTTTTGCGTTATAGGTAATATCTTCCCCCTAAACCAAGTTTGGCATTTCTTTCCCTCTCCAGTCCTTCTTTTAAATTTGTTGAAAGCGCAGTATCATGATAAACTGGAGGGTATATTTTGTACTTCGGAACGAATTGTTACTGTTTAGTTGCATACAATGTGTTTGCCGCCTTACCTCATATCCTTTTCCTTTACTATAATGACACACACCAGAAAGTTTCCCATGATGTTTACAATGATAAGAATGCCCTGCGCTGTTTTGACTACGGTTTCAGATACTCCAAAGTCCTGATAGGTAGACGACATTTCATGAACGATATCTGGGGTATCAAGTTGATGATTCAGTTCCGTCTTGCAGTCCTCAAGTGGTCAGGCCGGTATAGACGATTGTCAGATCAAGAGTTTTCTCTCTAAGAAGTAACGCATACAGGAATTCCTTAAACAATAATCATCTGTGGCAAAAATTAATAATGATATGAATTAAAATGTGAAACGTTATTGCTTATAAAAGATATATGGCATATCACGTGACAGCTTCCTCGAATCAATAAAGTGATTTAGAAATTGGTGGTTTGTAGTCCATTTGACTGGAAAACAATCTGAAGCTCTAATATGATAAGGGAAAACTGAACCAAGACAAAACGGTCTGAAACCTGTAGACCCAACAAAGTGTCAATAAATTAAAAGGTACCAGCAAATCATTTTGACGGTAAACTTCGGCAAAACACCTGAGCTGGTTTTATTTTCCATGAATTGGAATTTAGAAATTATGGTTTTCGAGCAACGCAGAAACTCGTGGCACCCGAAGAAAATTCGCTCGTCCCAGAGTTGAAAACCAACAAAAAATGAAGTATTTAGTGTTATAGAGGTACCCCCATTCAGACCGTTGAATACAGGAGAAAATATACTTATTCGAAAGAGTGCCAAGGGGTTTGTGTATTTTTCTTCTTCTCATGTGTGACACTTACTCTCGAGGTAAGCGCCCTTTCGATCAAATACGGTAAAACATTTGATTATATAGACACGAGTGTTTTACTGGAAAATATACCACTCGTAAAATTCATAAAAACTACATCTGGGACCCGAGTGGTTTATTTTCCATAATCTCACACGTGAGATTATCGATGACGTAATTTCGGTCATTTCCCTCCATTATTTTATCGATGTCTGTTTGTCTATATAATAAAAAGGACATTACACGGCGGCTTGAAGATATGAATTTTATTTTCTCGTCGCAAAAACAATATTTTACTCACTTGCTGCGCTCGTTCGTAAAATATTGTTTTGCCCCACGAAAATAAAATTCATATCTTTGCTTTGTGTAATATCCTCTATGTATTTTTTGAAGAGCCCCGCGGCGCTTATTGATTTTCGACTTAAAAGATGCCAAGGTTATTCGGAGGTTGACGTGCTAAATTATGGGGTAAGATTTCCGTGTACTGAACCCCTTACATTTATTATGCATGTATGTTTCCGCTCGATCTATTGATATCATCTATTTGTGTGAAATGAGTATGAAATTGCTGCGTGCATAATAAATGTATGAGTTTATACGGAAATTCTACCACTTATAGAATTTCTGTGGTTTGTGGGCCCCACTTGCGCTGAAAACTCTTCTCGGAGAAAGTTCTCCTGCACAAGCCAAACATGTACGGCGAAAAGTCGAGGTTGCGGGTAAAACTCTTCGTATAAGAAGATCACGAAAGCAGCGCGTGATTATTGCTTACAAAATTATTTTTGGTGCCCAATCACAGACAAGTATTCGAATAAGTCGTGGAACTGGTTCTTTTAGAGTAGCATCCCAGGGGCTCTCTCGCCAGTTCTTGAAAGCTCAGTTTCGCCGCCGTTTCTCCTGACGTAACTGGGTCCTCTGCAAGCGATACTTGGAAGTAGGTAATATTAAAGGCTTCTAACGTGGCATGTAATCATAAACTTATGATCGAGACTGGAAGATATAACCTAACTCCTCAAGACAAAAGATTATGCCCTATTTGTCATTCCAATGAAATTGAAGATGAAATTCACTTTCTCTGCTATTGCCCAAAGTATTTAAAACTTAGAAATTAATTTTTGCTTAAATATGAAGTCATCTCCGTAATTTTCAGCAGCTATCTTACTCGGACCTGGTGATTAAACCGAGCGATGAACATATTTATCTTAATTAACGACTGACGAATTATATCTCATTATTGAATAATTTGCGCGCCGTGTACTGTCATGTAAGAATAATGTCACTTGATTATCTGTGATTAATATCATAATTATTTATCTTTTCGTTCTTATCTTACGTACCTTTTGCAATACTGTAAATAATTATAGTCATGCAAATAAAGGTTATTGTTGCTGTTGTTGTTGTTGTTGGATCGAAACAAACAGCTTACAACAACAAAACAGTAATCATTGTTATGATATAAGCAGTGGTAATTAACCTTAACATTCAGTGATAATGATGACGAGTCTGTAAAAACCAAACTTGGAATTCGAGTATAAAGCTATACAGCTATACAACGCAACTCAACGGGGTTGCCAAGCTCCTCAAGTTGCGTTTCCATATAATTCAGGTTGCTGAATTGAACCTTTATTTTTTCATTTTTTAAAAATGTCAATTAACATGAATCCAAGACTAAAATTAATTTTAAAACAATGTTCGTTTCAAAGGTACCTTCCCTGCATTGTTTCAAAGCACATTTGTGGTGCCAAACTCATTTTGGGATAAAAGCAACATTAACTACAACAATAGTAAAAACAAATCAAGATGCATTAAGTCAAGATATATTGACAAGAGATTTTAATTAAAAGACAAATATTTGAAAATTGAACCTTTTTGTCAAACGTTTCCGCTCAGTGCCTAAAATGTCGGATGGTTTTACCGGACGAATGGTTTCCCTAATGCGACCAGTTGCATTCGCGCCAGCTTTTCATTTTTGATAAACTAAACGATATTAATGATTGCATATCAACTAAGAGGAAAATAAATTCAGCTTAACTTTTTGAACGATTTCTGGGAGATCAATATAACAGTCCTCTGAAGCTAGGATCTCAAAAAGTGTTTGTTTTATTTTCCTCTTAAAGGCATTTTTTGAAAGTTTTCTTAAAGATACAGGCATTTCATTCCATATTTTTTTGTTCCGATTCTAGAAAATGAATTCACTTGAATTGAGAGCCTGGAACTTTGTGTGTAAAAGTTATTAGAGGCAGAGGATCGAGTATTATAAGAATGAATATCAGAAGTATCTTGAAAGAGATCTTGAATGTTTCCAGGAGCATTATTGTATCTTATTTCAAACATAAGGTTAGCTAAATGCTCATAATGCAAAAATTTTAACGGTAAAACACCGGCGTCAATAAATAAAGGAATTACATGCTGATTTCGCTCAGAAAAATAGATAAAGCGAAGAGCTCGCTTTTGCAAAAAAATAGCCAGTGATAATTTCTAATTGGAGAAACTCCCCTCGTCAATGTTTAAAAAAGATTACAAAGCTCTAGAACTCGTCGATCGATTTCAGTTTAATTCCTCAATTTTTGCCTCCGAAATTTCGTTGTCTTTTATCTCTTGTAATTATGGGCGAACATAAACGAACGGGAAAAATTTTATTAGTTTAATTGATTGTAAATTATCAAAGGATACAGCCGGTGAAAGTTGGAGAATTATGCAATCAATGTTCTCAATACAAAAGTTATTTAAAAAACGAGTGTATTCGGACGAAACGAGTCGTTGCTGATTCCAAATAATCAATGCCAAGACAGTTTATAAGTAGTAAAAATAGAAGGTCTTATTTACACAGGTTGCCTTGTTATTAATACAGTGCGTGAATTCTTGGAACCTAAACAGTAAACTTGAATGTTTAGTAGGACCAAAATTAAATAATGTCTACAGGCTTAGCTAGCTTTTCACTTTTCTTTTCATCAGTTCCTGAAGAGAATTTTGTCATGGTTTGTCTGAACTTAGTGTTCAGTAGAAAACGGACAACTGCGAAACGTTTGCCCATGCATTTGCAGCGTATGTAGGTTTAGAAGTAGAGAAATGATTTGGCATAAATTTTACCAAAGCAAAACAGAAAACGTATCCAAAAAGGAACAAACTTTAACCCCGGCTGGCAATTTGTATAGAATACACAACAGAGAATTCAGTGGCGCGACTTCAAACTGAAGCTTTCGTCTGTCTTATGACCTCTTGTATAAAGATGCTTCGAAACAGCAAAAACAACCAGCGCACGCGAGCTTAAAGTCACCTCTGAAATATCTTACCTTTCCTCTCGTTTAGAATTCTCGACTTTGACGTAACCATAATGGCTAGTACGCGCTCCGCTCGAATTCTCAGTTAACAAGAGATATACATTTTCAAGGTTTTCCATTTGATTTCAGCTGTTTTTCGCTATCAGTATTACTTTTAATTAACATCGTTTTAACTCACCAAATATAAGCTCAATTTATACATCTTATTATTTCCAAATGACTAGATGCCGAAGAGCCTTTACATCCTCTGTGATTTCCCCAGTCTCTGTTGCTAAGTTGCTCACGGAGACCGTACGTGCATTGCGTTAATTCCCGTTAAGCTTGTCCTTGAACCCGTCGGTCACAGCCATCGATCTGAAGGCCAAACAAAAGTCGCCCACCTCATTGGTTGCCATTATGCAGATAATAATGACTCTTTGCTTATTTGTAGCTGTGAGGACGAAATTACAGCGAATGTTTTTCTAGATGTCATATTAAGTGTCATTCTTGACTGTATGAGTTCTCCCCACGCTCGCTCAATCATTACTTTTTTCCAAACTTTTTTTTGGTAGATTTCCTTTACACATTTAATTTCCAAAATAGTACTTACATACACTAAACACTACATTACGCGATTAATACTTTTAAAAAAACCGTTACTTGATTTCCAACTCTTTTATTAAGTTACTTCGCGTTGTAGAAGATAGAGGATTAGCGCAATTTTGTTACTGAAAATTTTAGATGAGAACGGCTTTAGCCCTTCAGATATTTGTATTTCTCAATAATTTTTTAGTAAAGAGATTTTTAAATTCAAATTTCATTGAGAGATATTGTGCTTCTGATTGCCAGCTGGTCACAAAAATAATCCATATGCCAGAGCTTTTCTATCACTTGTGGTAACTATACGACACCTTTCGCGCCTATAATTGTATTATAGTTTTGTGGAAACTTTGAATGAGCTCCATCTTAAATTTTGTCTTGGTGGTGTGATTCAATCAAGACAAATGAAAGTGGCACATCAGTATTCCGTAAATTGATAACTTTTTAAAACATAAAGTGGATTAATTTTGGAATCGTAACAATAGACTACCCAACAAATGCATACCAAATAAGAATTGGTTCATGCTCAGCGTGCGTTTATGCAATGTAGCAAGAGCCCATAGCAAAAGCTACGCGCTCTGTGATTGGTCGAACTTGCTTATGATCCATTATAGACACACGAATGGCGCTTGAAAGGCTTATAGGTAGAAACTGGAACTGAGAAATCTTCACAGCGGTTGCCATGATCGTGTGTCCTTGCTACGAAAAACTCGCAGTTTTAAAAATTATTTGGGCAATTATTCTTATTTGAGCTAGTGAAGGCCTTAAAAAAGTTTTGGGAGAAACTGTCCATAAGTAAGATAAAGAAGAAAAGGAGAAGTAGAGACGAAACGTAGTGTTTCTGACCTGGAAAATACCTAAACTAATCCACTTAAGAAGCGGTTATGAGGCATTTTGTCGTATTTCTTTTTTTTCCCCTTGTTTAAGACGAATAAAAGCGAACAAAAAGTGTGGTAAGAACATTAGTGACACACTCACCTCCTGCTCGTGTTTCACACTTTTAGGGGGTGGCGAATGGTACCTCGAAAAACGTGGGTCTCGGAAAATTTTGGCAGGATCTCGAAATCTCGGAAGCGTTTTTGATAAGTCTCGAAGTCTCGTTTTTTCATGGTTTGCTTTTACTTTTTTTGAGTGTCGAAACTCTTTACCAAAGAGTCTCGGGCCCGGATTTCTAACTAGGATCTCGGCGTCTCGGCGAGTCTCGGATTTTACCATTCGCCACGTCAGTCTGTGATCTACTACTGTACTGCACAGACGCATGGCAGCATGGAACCAGTGGTTAAATATATCGAGCCGTCGATACATGCGAAAAGTTCGGAGATTACGAGAGAAGCGTAGGGGTTGCTCTATACACTTAATCTTATTCATTTTGTGGATGCCATGCCAGTGTTTTATAAGAGACTAAACGCTTTCCAATATTCACTGGTGTAATGTGAAAAAGAAAAAAAATAGGAACAACATGTCTCGGACGACTGTGCGTGCGCTTATTTTCCTGTTTTTTTTTTTATATACACAACATGGAGGTAACGCTAGCGCTTGTTTGCCAATCGTAATGAAGTCTCCTCAACTTTGACGAAGTTTTGATGAATGATAACTTAGTCAAGCTTCCAAAAGAACATAGAAAAAAGAAGAACTTAAAGAGAAAGTAAAACTATGGACCTCCGTCCTTAACAGAAAGGAATTGCGATTATTTCATTGCACTGTTTAAAAAATATTTAGTCCCTTTTTGTATGGTTTGGTTATTTTATGAAGCACAAACGAGTCTGCATATCAGCAAATTGCTAGCTACTTTTCCTTAATGGTTTAACTTTACATGTATATCTGCGACTAGACTAAATATTAATTCTCGACCAGTTATGGGTTCCTAAAGAGCATCTAAACTATCACTCGTTGAAAGCAATAACTCCTTGAAACTGTCATCATTTTTTTACAGTGTCAAAAATGAAATGATTCTCAGTCCGGTTCAACTAACACTGGTGATAAGGTATTATTATCGTCGTCATCATCATCAGCATCAGCATCGTCATTATCATTATCTATATCATTATAGTCTTCAAAGAATTAATTAATTTATTATTAAGTCAAGCTAACAATCAGACGAGTCTTATTCTTTTGTTGCGGTCAAAGATCTCACTCGTCACCCGAGATTTTGGCATTGCCTGGCAGACGAATCATGCATTTCGCGCGTACCCAACAGATCATCCAGTTATCTGCTTGCATGATAGAGTGATTTTCGTTTGACCTTGCGACGGTTACCCATGAAAAAAACAAAAAAAAAAACAACAAACATAAAAAAGAACATAAAAATTTCATTGGCGTATCAAACAGACATAAACAATCTCACATGAGAAACAGAGATTGCTTAAATGTTATTTTCGAAGACATGGGGAACAAATACTGAGTAGCCAATTGAACAATCGAACGATGCTTTTCTCCATATAAAGGGTTTTCACCTGTTGAATGATAAAATAAAGAACGAACACTTAAGGAAACCATTTTTCAGTATCATACGAAACACTTCATAGCCTGACTGAATACTAGACTGCAGGGCGGGAGGATTTCTGGAATTACATTGTGCCTTTTGATATAAGCAAATGGAAATACGCATAGTACTATTACAATTTATGCCAAATTGAAATAATCACACCTTAAGTTTACGTTTACTAAGCCGCGCCATGTTTTCAAATGGTTAAACTCATAGTAACGTTTAACTGCTATAGCAACCGAACAAAATACTCCAGTGGCGGCGCCGACGCATCCAATGATTCCTCCAGTGAACGCAATGCAGAGCGCGGTGCTTGCTGTTCCTTCTGGGTGTGCCATCAGCTGTGCCATGAACTGGGAAAATATGTACCTTGGTGGTAAGAAGACGGCTGTTGTGCTATCCGCAACAGCCAGATTAAGAATAAGATAGTTGAGTGAGGTCCTGTAGAATAAAGCATTAACAATTTGTTACAGCTGCTCAGAAAGTACATAAAGAAGAGGGAACAGTAGAAACCCGCTCTACGGTCACGGGCTTAATACGGACACTCGTATATACCGTCAGTTTCGTTTGTCCCAACGAAAAGCCGTCACATTTTCTCTCTAAAATCAAATCAAGCACCTTTTTTTTTGTCCACATACCTCATATCTCGATTCCTCACAATGATGACACAGACCAGAAAGTTTGCGGCAATATTTACAATGACAAGTATAGAATGGGCCTCTACCTTGAGGAAAGGTTGTAGAAGGCACAAGTGTAATAATTGGACCTAAGTGTAATAAAGGTCCTATCTGTAATAAC
Organism: Porites lobata; assembly: GCA_942486035.1. Classification (NCBI taxonomy): domain Eukaryota; kingdom Metazoa; phylum Cnidaria; class Anthozoa; order Scleractinia; family Poritidae; genus Porites; species Porites lobata. The sequence goes on along the minus strand of CALNXK010000052.1, from coordinate 357,482 downwards.
ATTTGGACCCAAGTGTAATAAAGGCCGTATTTGTAAAAGTTACCTTTGTACTCAAACTGGTAATATACCAACAACAAATTATGGCCAATAAGAGGTAAGGTGTGTAAAATCACGTGACCTGCGGAAACCAACCTCAGCCATTTAATTTAATCTCCATGGCTTTCACGTCACTGTCAAAGTGAATTTTACACGTAGTAGTTTGGCTAGAAAAGTATTTACTATTAGATAAACGGAACTGGCCACTAAAAAAAGGCCATTGTCACTTAGAACTATTAACCAAAGAAAATATTTGCTCAGTACTGCTTTACTGCGCTCTTACGAGAGTTTTTTTTTTGTCGTTGCGGGCGACAAGAGGAGCCCGCAATCCTAATCTCAAGGTTGTTATTATGCACGCATCGCCGTAGTCAGCTGTCGTTTGAACTTCCACTAAGAATGAATGGAATGCACAGAACGCAATTTGATCACGTGCGTTTGGACCTTCTATCACTCGTAATCGTATCACGCATGTTTTGATCATCTGTCACGTGAAACGTACGCAAAGAACAGCGCTAGAGCAAAAGCGTTTTGACCTTTGATCGTTATCGCCCGCACTCCGTAACCTTTGGCTATTACCAGTCACAATGTTAAAATTCTTATTTTATCTTTATTCGGAGGTGTCTCTCACTATCTTTCAAGAGGTCCAAAATATCGCTTTATGATAAGCACCATAAGACTAGCTGAGAACAATGATACAGAGGCGCGTGACAATATTTTGCAAATTGACCATCTTTTGGTTCGTAATGGTGTCAGGTGAGAATTTCACCGTAAGAGCTCCAAAGTGTCGAGCTGATTATAAGCAAAGGTTAAGACAAGCTGAAGACGGTCCAAATGTTATTACAGATAGGACCTTTATTACGCGTGGGTTCAAAATGTTATTACGGATGGGACTTTTATTACGCTTGGGTCCAAATGTTATTACAGATGGGACCTTTATTACACTTGGGTCCAATTATTACACTTGTGCCTTTGACAAAGGTCGATATGGGTATAGTGGGAAGCAAAAACAATTTTTTTTTGTATTTTTTTAAGCTTATTTAATATTATGTGTTTTCCAATATGCCCAAGCGTGAGGAAACGAAACATGTCAGGGGCAAAGCCTAACCTATCGAAAGTGGAGGTCAGCAATTTTACTTCTCTCCATTCTTGATTTATCGTATTTGTATGTTTTAAGTTTTATTCAAGCAATAAAACTTTCTGTCGAAGATCAATTGACAGTTTAGTGTATTCCTGCTGAGGAGTAAACAAATATTAGGTTCGCGAACGTAAAATTTCACAAAGCTGTTGTTTGAAACTATAATAGTTCCTCGGACTAAGAATTTTATCTTCCCTTTTTCGCCGGAAATTTTTAAATACACAAACCCACATTGTTGTCAGGTTAATTTATATCTAGTTTCATCTTTTTGTTGTGTTCCGGAATCGCGTTCAACGCACACAAAAGAACAGATACTGCAGTATTATAAAACAAAAAAAAAAATGCTTGAAGTCGGAAAAGAAATGTCCATAAAGCTAGCGAATGTTAATTCAAGCGTAAGGAGAACCTATCAAAATTTCACACTGTTGGGAACAGATGAACATTGCTGACAGATTTTATATTAGCCATACTACTCAATATACTGTATCAAATTAACAATGATCGATGAAGCTAAATAAGTAGCAATTTGGATCTTGTTTTAAGAAGAAAGATTTTTAGTTTCGTGAGAATTTATACATTAATAAATTCGACTTCGAGCAAACGTCGATCCTTATTGAACTGTGCGTTATCCCCCATACGTCGACAATAAAACGAACGATTACTGCAATGGCCTCGCCTTGTCTTGTACTCCCTTCGAATATCACCAACACGTCTCTTGTCGAGCCTCCTTGTCCCGGCAAAGACAATTCCTTCTTTATCTTTACCTCAAAAAGTACCAAGTTTTGAACTTGGGCTTCACTCAAAATGACAGCAATATTTGCGTGAATGATGTTGTGATTGAAACTAAAGATAATATCAAACTTCTAGGAGTAGTGTTAGATTCTAAGCTAAATTTCTCTGAGCATGTAATCTCTATCTGTAAAAAAGCCAGCCAGAGAATTGGTGTTCTAATGAGACTACGTAATTTAATTCCTATGAAATCTAAGTTAATATTATTCAAAAGCGCGATATTACCATTCCTCACGTACTGTCACCTAGTGTGGCATTTTTGTAAAGCGAGTGACACTCGAAAGCTTGAAAGACTACAAGAAAGAGGACTTAGAGCGGTTTTCAAGGATAATAATTCTAGTTATGAACAACTATTAGAGAAGGCAGATCTGCCAACACTACTAAATAGTCGCTTACAGGATCTGTGCATCCTTATGTATAAAGTAAAGCATAAACTGTGCCCTGCATATATAAGTAACATCTTTAAAGAACCAAATAGTAATTACAATATGAGGCAAGCAGATTTCTCTATACCTAGGTATGAGACAGTCACCTATGGCAAGCACTCTATTAGATATCTAGGGCCTAGGCTATGGACAAAACTACCCAAGAGTATCAGGGACGTCACAACCCTAACGTCGTATAAAAGCAAGATACGCCAATTCAATATAAGTGAACTTTTAGATGATGGCTGCGCAGGCTGTAGCCTTTGTTCATTTTGACTTCTGTATATTTTTACTATAAATCTCTTAATTAGTTAACTATAGATATTTTACCTACTACTGTATATAGTTTTTAGTTTGTATATTCTCCCCTAATTGGTGTCCCCAAATTAGTAAGGGATTTGTTCCCTGGCTAGACGGCTTTTGACACTTTAATAAAGTTTCTATTCTATTCTATTCTATCCTCTCCACTTTTTGCTTGAAAATAAGGGTAATATATTGCCCAAGATTATATTAGCTGCTGGTAAGGCGATGCCCATTTTACTCTAGCAGAGAATGTAGCTTGTTGATTTTACTGATGGGAATCCCTGCCTTCACTACTTCTTGTCTGTATGCTTTTGAAGCTCCTATGACTATTTTGGTTTTATGGCTAAAATATAACAGCAATGCTTGGAACTTAAAGCTTTTTTAAAATAGAATTAAATTACTTCCCAAATAGTTTCAAAATAGAGTTGGTTGGTTCTAATATCATCTAATATCAGCCGTCGCTTTTGAAGCTCCTATGACTATTTTGGTTTTATGGGTAAAATATAACAGCAATGTCTGGAACTTAAAGCATTTTTTAAATAGAATTAAAGTACTTTCCAAACAATTTCAAAATAGAGTTGGTTGGTTCGGGGAAACGGAAACAGAAACGGAAACTGAAGTCAAATTGAGGACAAGATCATGTTTCGTCTAAAAATATGCCAAAACAAACATATATCATCTAATTCAAACGAATATTAATCAATACAATGGGTTATGTTACCATGTCATGAACATGATTGGGTACAAATTTTTCCGTTTCTCACATTGTAGTTAGAAATACGAACGATTGGGGGAGAATTGTCTCGTCTAAACATTTATTGTCTCCTAAATTTAACTGTGGCGTCAACTGTATTTAACAAATGAATTCCTTTTTGCAGCGTTCTTTTTAAATAGCAACTTAAGTGCACAAATGGCGTCAGCGTGGCTAAGGGTAAGGCCAAACTCCAAACCTAAAACCAACCAATTATTGTAATATGTGTCGATCTATTCTAAGTTAAAAATGTACATCTTCTGTCATGGTTAAGAAGTCTAACAATAAATGAAGGATCCTTTGTTTCGTCACTTGAAAATGTTGAAATGTTCGACGTTGTTTGGCCAAGTTTGAGAATGGACTTTCACAATGTTTGTCTGACGTCTGTTATTTGGTCATTTTTAAGTAAGACAAATGTGACATTGTAAAAACAAAAATGAGGAATTCGCTAATGGCAATTTCAATTTAAATAGACCATGGATGACATCAAAATGTGGATTATAAAACCGGATAAAGTGGTAGAGAGCTTCAGGCGAGTGCGTCACGGGTTTCGAAGCCTTCTGTGATCTATAACTAAGCCGCAGAAACCACTATAGGGGATACATATTTCAACAGGACTTAAAGAGAACATTGGCATCGTCGACCAACAATACAACAAATAAATGAATACATACATACGTACATACATACATACATAGTTTTCATAAAGGGCAGCCCCAGATTAACGAAACAGGCCTCTAAAGCAAAAACCAATTGAGACAACACCCCTGACGTCTTAGAAACATTCGGTCGTTGGGTACCCCTGGTCGTTTGCAATTAGAACGATTTTACTCGGCCCGTGAACAACACAGTTAATAACAACTTGAAAAATAGCTACAAATAAACAAGGACAAGACAATAGAATTAGTGCATCATAGCGCGTAGTATTCTACTAACTATTTCACGGGTTAAGAAAAAAAAAAATCACCCTAACCGCCTTGTGTGTCTAAACTAGTACAATAAATCGATTAAACAATAGATAATTTTTTTACAACCCTTGTCTCGTAAATTTTGGGAAACAAGTTGCAAGAAACATTGCCTAAAACGTAAATCCTATAACCTTATCTGCACTAATCTAGAACTGAAACTACGTTAGTCTGATCAGTATGTAGTTCGAAAAGAACATTCAAAAATAGTATCATTGCTTGGTCTAAGGAGGGTAGGTAAGAACAGTTACTTATTGACAACTTAAACTTACTGAGTTTGCAAGGTATATATATGTACCTTTTCTCCCCACACAGCATCGACGCTTTCCCGACCACATTAAAGCAGATCTATCTATTTTAAACAGTTCCTTTCGACTTCGTAACTGAATCTCTCTCTTTTTTTAACGTCAGTTTTGGATAAATTTAGCCTACATTGTTATTGTTTTTGTATCAGCTCTAAAATACAAATGTAATAAGCTCAAGCAAAAGCAGAAGTTGACAGCTGGTGCAATTAACTCGTGACTTACAATTCACGGACAGATATAAAAGATGTGGGTAATGACAATCAATACCATGTTGTTCTTGTTATTATTTTTATTATTATTATTATTATTATTATTATTATTAATTAATTAATTAATTAATTATTATTATTATTATTATTATTATTATGGTGGCTCTGGCATGATTTTCTGGCCTGCCCATGCTTGGTGTGCTAAATATACAAAATACCACTCAATCGTCAACACCCTTCGTAGTCATCATAAGGAGAGAATTGGAAATTCGTTGTATGCATGGTGTTCGGTGTAAGTAATCATTAACGACACACAAGCCGATGAGCTCTACCAGATGATCCATATATATTATAAGATATGACGCTGAGGGCGGCTTCCCTGACGTCATTCAAAATGGTCAACATATTGCAAAATGGTCAACAACATATTGGCCAACATCATAACTAGATTTTACTTGAAATTCAGATCTATGCAAATAGCGAAAATCCATGGACTCTGCTGGATAGAGCTTCTTAAAATCAGTTTATTTGCCAAAGGGATCGGGTTTGTATAAAATTTGGCGACTTTACGGTGCAAAAGCTTCGATTGCCTCTGACATATCCGGGCTCTTAAACTCGGCAAGGATAATTCAAGGCGCCCTTTCTAGCAGTGTCGGAGGTTTTCGTCGCTGTTTCTTTTTATAAACGTTTGACACCACGAAAGGGTCTATTTTAGGAAATTATAACAGGAAAGTTTAACCATATACTTTCCGTCTCAAATACTAAGACTCGTGGTCAGTGTTGCGGATTGGTGTGAAAAATACCTCGAAAATACCTCGAAATTCTGTAGAAATCTTATCAAATACATGTCTGTACAACATATTTGAAACCTATCTCAACAAATTTATCTTGAAACTTCGTCACTGAAACATGCAAACAACGTCCCGAAACTACCAGGCGAAATTATGTTGCGAAAAACTGGGCATTAGCCATGATGTTAAAGGCTTTGGCATTGGTTTATTTCTGGAGCGTATTGTTGTTGAAAGAGCAAATGATGACCTCTGTTAGAAAAACGTTAAAAATGCTGGTCTAATCAGCGCAAAGCCCATCGACTGATTTCTAGCGAATTTTCCCTGAAAATAACCACAAAATCGACCGTTTTTTACCGATTGCGCATGCTTTTTGGCGAAGTTTTCCCCCAAAATTCCCGTGAAATTGGCCGATTTTTTCGCGAATTTGTCCCAAAAAATCTCGCGAAATTTGACTTTTTTCCGCGACCTATCAGAAGCCCTGAATATTATGGCGTGATCCATCACATTTGAAAATATCATGGATAGAAGTCGGTATACATTTGGAGGTAAACTGGCCTTGTTTATGCGATTTGGCACATTTTCTATGATGAAAGCAAAGCAAAATAATATGAAATGTTTGTTTTAACTTTACTCTTTTAATTCAAATCTAAAGCGTAGAGAAATCTGGTCGCCACTTTGGCGACTAAACCAGAATTTTTAGTCGCCAAGGAGAAAATGTCAGTCGCATTGGCGACCGTATCAGTCGCAATTTCGAGCCCTGAATTGTTAACAAAAAAGTAACTGCCTGGCAGGTTAGGGCAGGGCAGGGAAGATTCTTTCAAAAGTATACCATGAGTTCCACAACATACCTCGCAAACCCAACTACACACACTCCCCACCCCCTCAAAATATTTTAATTGCTTTGCTAAGGTTCAAAAGGAAGCAAGGGTCCTGAAAAACTACAAGCAAATGCATGAACAAAAAAAATGATTCACAACACACCTTGGATGTTTATGAGAGGCGGTATCTGAACTTCCAAGACCAAGCTGTCCTTTGGTGTTGTCACCCCAAGCAAAGACAAGTCCTTGTTAGTGACAGCTAAAGTGTGCATCTGCCCACAGGCTACTTGTTTAATGGTCCAAGTCTCAAGGGAATCAACCCGAGCTGTAGAACAAAATTAAATGATAAACTGGTGTTCAATAAACAAGTGTGAAAAAAAACACTAGAGAATGATATATAAACAAAAATAATAACAATTTGCTATTTACTTATAAAGATCAATGGTACTTTACAATATTATTGTTCAAATATCTATGAAATGTGAAAATAGTCAACCGTAAAGCTGATAATAAAAAATAAACACATGCCTAATAATATAACAACTCATAACTAGTATTAAAATCACATAATGATATATTGAAAATTAAAATTCACTTCTCAAAAAAATTGTATAAAAAGAAATGTTCTGGTTCAGTTCTTAAAATTCCCAGAGAATTTATATTTAGAAGTTGTAAAGGCAGCTCATTCCATAAATGTGGTGCTGCCGCCTGAAATGCATGCTTTCCGAGTTTTTCTAGCATCTTACCTTTAGTTGGCTGTAATAAAATACCCAAGTTGGATCTCAGATTATAGCAGGACTTGCATTTAAAGGCTAGACTGCCTATTTACAACTTACAAAACAAATCACTTAATTACTGGTCCCTAGCTACAAACTAGTCAAGTTTGTTTCCCCCAAAATAATGTTTTTAACATTGTAGTTAGAGTCAGGAAACAAAACTTAATGTTTCCCTCAGGACCTAAAATCCACACACATACCGTAAAATTCCGAAAATAAGCCCCTCCAAATATAAGCCCCCTAAACCGGTAACGCAAAAACCCCTCCGTTAAATCGCCCCTCCAAATATAAGCCCCTCGGGGGCTTGTACTTGGAAAATTGCCCTTAAATACAAAGTAAAACAAAGCAAAAACGGTAAGTTTACTTCCAACTATAAGGCTAGCCCAATCGACTTTGAAACGCAAATTTGCCTCCGTAGATAAGCCCCTCCAAAAACAAGCCCCTCAAAAAGGGCCTTTGGAAAATATAAGCCCCAGGGCTTATTTTCGGAATTTTACGGTATTCTCCAAACCGATGTCCATACATTTTTCTTTTAATGAATTAATTAAGAGAATTTGATAAAAGATCAAAACATTTTCCCCTGGTTGATACTTTGCTAATTCTCGAATATAATTTGTTCTTTTGACTAAAAATGTTATGAATTTTAAGAAAACTGATACTTATCACTGTTGGGACTTGTTGAACTGAAGGGTTAAGCGTTTAATATCCTGCACGTACGTTTAGTAAAAATTTACTGACCATTCTAATCGTCATAACCAATTTCTGCAAGTACCTATCCGTAAAAATATTTGATCAATGTATTAAAACTATCGTGCGTTTTTCTGTTAGGTAACAGTGTACACTAATTTCTAGTTATTTGTTGTTCAAATTATCACTTAAGCTAATTTCGCAATACTTCAAAAAATCAAAATTTCTCACTGCGCTGTAAATATTCTAATTAAACACTGAAACGTCCCCTACACTGTAAACAACGTACTTCTAGAAATTACATTGTATACTGACCTAATTTATTTCCTTCTCTGTGATGTCCAAGTTGTCCATTTTCTCTGTTACCACAGGTGTAAACAAAACCGTCGTTTTTTAAAACAGCTGTGTGCTCCCAGCCACATGCAATGTCTTTAACCTCTGATAGCGAGCCAAAACTGACATCGACATTTCGCGGTGTCAAGACTGGCTCGTCTTCCGTTTCCCCTAATCCAGGCTGTCCTTCAGCGATTTTGCCCCAACAAAAGATAATCAAGTCTTTTTTCTCATAAGTGTAGAGTTCTACCGTTTATATTTCCGTAACCATGAGGCTCCCCGCTCGGCAGCCTAGCCTGCAGAGGACTCAGAAAGCTGACGGAAACTTCCTTTTTCGCTACGTTCCGCCATATTGTTTCCTTCTTCCAGAAAGAAACTAGCCCCAGTCGAAAACGGGGGTAGGAAAGTCACGTGATCTCAACTTTCGGGAGCTTGGGAGGCCTGTGATAAAATGAGTTATACGAGGAAAAATAAGACGCGAACTGTACCATTTATACGAGCATGTCTTATCTAATAAGACGCGTCTTAGCTAAGCCGCGTCTTATTTTAGACGAAATGTGCCGTTTATACGGAAAGTTTGCGTCTTATTTAAGACGCGTCTTATTTAAGACGCGTCTTATGTAAGACGCGTCTTATTTTTCCTCGTATAAATGGCCCTAATGTAGCATACGGTAGTCGACAGTTGAGGCCTTGTACGTATGGGAAATAAATTACTGAGGTCTGCAAACGCTATATATCGTTGTATTTTACCTTTGGATCAATATATATGTAGACCTGGGCCCAGTTGCTCGAAGCATGGTTAGCGTTAACCAGCGTTTAATACCTTGACAACGTAATGGTTTTGATACCGCTTAACCAATGGTTAAAGCTAACCTTGCTTTTAGCGAGCAACTCAGCCCTGGGTGAGAGGAGACAAAGCAGAGCAAAGGTTCTTGTCTGAGGAAACAACCTGACGGTCTTTTCTTTTTGTTTTTTGCTTTTTGGTAGTTGCTTATTTACAATCTTCGTTCTCGTGAATCGAATACTCGTTTAATTAACTGTTCCCGAAAAATATCATTACTTAAAATTGGTCCCCCTCCTCGATTTCTTTAATGTTCAGGAAATAACATGTTTCAGTGGAACTCCATTGATTAAGGGCGCTTTCCATTCAACACAAAATTCCGGAAAATTCGTATGCTACATCAAAAGGAACGGACAAATTTCGGTTTGGTCCGACCGGAATATTCGGGACCAGCTTTGATGACGGTCCACTTTGACCGGTCTGGTCATTTCGGACAGTCGGACCCGAAATGTCCCTTTCCATTTGACATAATTGTTGTCCCCACTACCGCTATTTTATATCCCTCTTTCAAGAACGATTAGACTGCGAGCAGTCTCTCGTTTGCTCGAAATCTTTAAGCGATAGTATCGCGCGTGTTGCGAACTTGCGCCCTCACGACTCGCGCGACCTCGCTGCTAAAATCCTCTTGCTTACAGATTTTCGAGCAAAAGAGAGCTGCTCAAACCAGCGCGCCCAACCAGAATGTACCGTTCCGTTGGGCACGTAAAATTTCCGAAATTTCAAACCGGAATTTTTGTTGAACGGAAAGCGCCTAAGGTCACTAATGGTCAAAAAAGTTTGACGGTATAAACAGCGTGGCCGTATTACCGCGGCAGTGTAAGTTCTTGACTTAAGGTGATGATACACGGCTGCATGGAATGACAAATGCATCATACACCCTGCATTGCCGTGCGTCTGCATTCGCACTTCCTGAACAACTATTTTCTCTAACAAAGAATTAGCCAAACCGGAATATAGATACCGCTACAGTAATTGCAAAAACTACTTGTAACTTCTCTTAAGTAAATAAAACACTTATAGTAAAAATATGGGCCATTAAACCACCAAAAATACATTTTAGTGAAGTCTAAAGGCAATGCAGGAACAGCCTTTAGCTTGCTAGTGAAATTGCGGCTTGTCGCAGGCATTTCAATCTTCTAAATTTCCAATGAGAGGCTTTATGTACGGGGTGAAATTTTAAAAGAATCTACTGCTTGGGATTGAAAAATGTGGCCTTTGGCCTTTTAATGGCTGACTTCATTAACAAAAGTTTTTTAAAAGGAAACTCGAAAATGTATGACCGTTTTGCCGGGCCAAAAGAATTGGCCGTAATACAGAGGTGATCGTATTGTTAGGATTCGTTCGCTGTAACGAGATTTCGTTATATCGAGGTTCTTTTTCATATATCTTATTATATCTGAGGTAACGAAAATTGTTCCTTGTACCGAGAACTTTGTTATATCGAGGTTTCGCCATATTGATAAACAACATAGGCGCCTTGTCACGCTGCAAACCAAGAATACCTGCATCGCGGCTTTTTTTATTTTTTACCTATACTTTATTTTGACTTACTTTATTTAGTTTTTTTTTCTTTCTATCCTATTATTATTATTATTATTTTTTTTTTTTGAAATGCAATTACTAGTCCCAATCTTGTCCGAAGTGTTTCGTACCGTAATTAATAGCATTTGCCATTTTCGAACCGAGATAGGAACTAGAGTCGAAATGTATCCCGTAATTCAGATTCAGTTTCTTGATGGTTGACGGAATCGTTTACAGGGGACGTGTCGGTCAGCTATTGGCCAATTTTTTTCCATCTCTTCAGTAACAGTTCCAGAAGCCTTTGCCAAACCAGTTCACACGGCCCTGTTCCCTTCTCATTTTTTAAAGGGACCTACGTTTTAATCAGTCACGTGAGAGTGCCGTCTGAGTGGGATTGGTTAATGGAAATGTTGGATTTACTATATTTCTTGTTCGACGACTAAAACAGCAGATCATACTTTTGAACTTCCTTCTGAATCGCTGGTTGACCAAAGCATACACAATCGGATTGATAGCGGAATTGAACAAAATCAATGTGTTGGTTAGCGCCACTGGAAGGGAAAAGCGTACGACAGAAAAATCGGACAGAATAAAGTTAGAGGCGTCTGTAAGCCAGCAAACAGCAAATACCACACTGACAATTAAAACCATTAAGGTCACTCGCTTTCTTATCTTCATGACACCCTGCAAAAGAGAGACAAATGGTCAGAATTGTCATTGTCTCGACATCGTCTAATAAAAGTTATTTGTAAGACGTAAGCGTCATACAGTGCTCGTTTTCTTTATAGTAGATGGGAGCTTATTAGAAGCTACGGGCTGATAATTATTGGCGCCTTATTCTAAGAGGCTAATTTCACCAGAATAGTTTCACGGCTATGTTTATTGAGGAAGTAAATCCCTCTCCAGATCGCAAACTTTTAAAACTTCTAGCATTTTGATAACTTGTTTCCGTCACTACATCATTTTTCGCTAAAACCCGTAGTACAATGATGAAGGCTATCACCTTTTCCCGCCAAAATGACCCTGGTTCAAGCGCGCGCACTACTTAATAGTACTGAGAAAAGCTGGCGGGAACTCGTGGTTGTCCTCGTCTTAAGACGAGGACAACCACGAGTAAGCTTAGAATCTAAAGCGCTAAACACATGAAAACAGGACAATATGACCATGTTTCCAAACCTGTTGTCTGACACTGTTTTCAGTAGAATTCTCGCTTTTAAACCATAAAGCGTACACGACTCGGGCGTAAAGGGTAGCCATCAAACAGACTGGGAAAAATGCTACGAACAGAAACCAAGTTGAACTATACACTCGGTTCATCCATTCTTCGGGACATATGTGAGCACAGGCTTTCTCTTCGTTTACGTTATCACACAGGATCCCCACGATATTGATTACAACTCCAAAGATCCAAGAACAGGGAATTATCACCTGAAATAACACAAGGAAGACGATTGGTGCTGTTTTCTACCCAGCTAAAATTTTGAGGCGGGCAATAAGCTGATCATTATAAATTATGAGTTACATTCCCCTAAAGGTTGACAAGTTCAGCAAAACCAAACACGAATTTTGTTCATAGATATATAGTTTATAGATACCGGTGTCTCTCAGAACGTTGCAAAGCTCGGAGGAAAAGGCCAGCAATAGTATATCTTGGATGATCGTTCGTCCAAGGCCCGAACTGATAAACAAACTAGTAAGACAAACCCATGAATGGCATCTTCTTGAAGGTTTGGTCAGATACTGGTATACATTCTTAAGGAAATAAAAACGTGTTCCTCACCCGGGGGGAGGTCCTCCCAGTAATGACTCATACGGGGAGGTTCTGACCGAAAGGGGTACCTCAGTTAATCAGGCTTCAGGCATATGAAAAGGTAGAGAGCTCACTAGCAAAAGTATAGAATTCTGTCACTCTGGTCTGAAAAAAGGGCCAAAAGGACCAAGAGATGCATTTTATGGCTTTGAGAAGGTCGTGAAAACTTTTTGAGACAGTGCATTTAGCAGTATTTAAAAGCTAGGGGTGCAGAGGCTCTAAACCAGGTATGTGGAAGGGGTACCATTTGTCACTAGAAGGTACACGAAAGGAGTGCCTTTTCCGTCTGCCAAAATGGCATATAAAAAGTAAAGGACGGGATGGACGTCGGGCGGTGCCTCCCCGTATAAAGCTTTGTTGAGTCTTCATCACAGTAATGATCGACTCCTTCTCAAAGGACATCATTTTGGTAATAATGAACTTAGAAAAACAAGGATGAGAGTTCACCTTGACTTTGTTCTCGGTAAGGTTTCCCTTGGTTCCAAGAGGATGTAGCACTGCATAATAGCGCTCAAAAGCGGTGCTAACCAAGGTGACAACCGAAGAGGCAGCTCCAACCCAGGCGAGGTTTCCGCTCGTCAATAGTTTGCATAAAAGTAATCCAGCTGTTCCCTCTGGGTGAGTTATAGAGTGGATGAAGAGATACCTTGGTGCAAAGAACGTTGCTACAGCCATGTCAGCAATGGCAAGATTCATGAGAAGAAAGTTGACTGGCGTCCTGTGGGATGCACAGTGCATATTTTGACTTAAGGTACGGAAGAAACAAGCAACAAAAAACGTGCAACTTGTTTTGCCACTTTGCTTCAAACAAGTTCAATAGCGATGTTGCGTGTTTTACCACCTACGTAAAAAGACCTTACAACCTGATTTGTTGCATGCAAGACAGGTTCGAAGGTGGGTGATAAAACGTGCAACATCACCATTCAACTCGTTTTGCAGCAGTGTTGCAAAACTAATTACAGGTTTTTTGTTGCCCGTTTTAAACAACACTAAACCGTTACAATGGACTGGAGTACCGGAGTCCCTGGGCATGAACATGAAACTGACTGTTTGATTACTGTTACATAATTGTAATCTCAAAGTTAATTGCTACTGTAAGTTGCACCTGCTGGAATTTTATTATTTATGTTGCAGGTACATTTCATTTAAGCACTGAGTGATTTTTGCTGGGGATAAGTTACCGTAACATGTTAAAATAAAGAAGGGACAATCCTTTTTTGCACTAACGTTTTCATTTGTTTCAATTTCTAAGCCCAGAAACGTTCTAATCACTCGCCTAACGCCTAACGGCTCGTGAAATTAGTGATAACAATTTCGAAATACCACTCGTGGTATTTATGCCAAATATCACTACAAATCATGCTATTACCTATACTAATTGTAGTTCAGTCGTGAAATCTAAGATCGAAATCTCGTTGAAGCTAAGAGCGCCCTAATTTAAATTTAATTCCCATACGATTTTAAAAGCGTAGCATGCTGAGATAGAAATAAATTATAGTTTTCTTACTTCTTTTTCGCCAAAGAGATACCCTCAATAAACAGCCTCCTCCTCAGGCGCTTCGTTTTTCTCATCGTAGAGGCGAGCGCGAAACGCGAGTGACTGGTGATGAACCGCAAGGGACCATGGGAAGGGTATAGACGGCAGGTGTCTCCTTCCCGCCTTCCTTTGCGCGCAAATTTTCATCGAGAGAGAGAGACGTCTGGGTACGAGGCAGCTCAATAAACGTATCCTGAAAGGGCGAGGCTTTATATCTTTTACACCCTACTGCAAAATCATTTATGGTGTAGCTAACGAGGTAGAGTCATAGCAAATTTTATATATGGCGTGCACTTTATGGTACAGTTTTTCCCAGGAGTACTGTAAATCAAAGACGGGTGATTTTATTCAGCTTGTTTTCGTTATAGGCAATATCTTCCCCCTAAACAAAGTTTGGCATTTCCTTCCCTCTCCAGTCCTTCTTTTAAATTTGTTGAAAGCGCGATATCATGATAAACTGGAGGGCATATTTTGTACCTCGGAACGAATTATTATTGTTTAGTTGCATACTGAACGTGTTTGCCGCCTTACCTCATATCCTTTTTCTTTACTATAATGACGCACACCAGAAAGTTTCCCATGATGTTTGCAATGGTAAGAATGCCCTGCGCTGTTTTGACTACGGTTTCAGATACTCCAAATTCCTGATAGGTAGACGACATTTCATGAACGATATCGGCGGTATCAAGTTGATGATTCAGTTTCGTCTTGCAGTCTTCAAGTGGTATATCTATAGACGATTGTCAGATCAAGAGTTTTACAGGAATACCTTAAACAGTAATCATGTGTGGCAGAAATTAACAATGATATGAATTAAAACGTGAAACGTTATTATAGTCTGCTTATAAAAGATATATGGCATATCACGTGACAGCTTTCTCGAGCTCTAACCAATGAAGTGATTTAGAAATTGATGATTTGTAGTCTATTTGACTGGAAAACAATCTGAAGCTCTAATATGATAAGGGAAATCTGAAACAAGACAAAACGGTCTGAAACCTGTAGACCCAACAAAGTATCAATAAAGGTACCAGCAAATCATTTTGACGATAAACTTACAAAACACCTGAACTGGTTTTATTTCCCATGAATTGGAATTTAGAAATTATGGTTTTCGAGGACCGGGGAAAATCGTGACACCCAGAGGGGAAACCAACAAAAAATTAAGTGTTTAGTGTTATAGAGGTACCCCTATTCAGACCCTCGTTGAATGCAGGAGAAAATATTCTTATTCAAAAGAGTACGGAAGGTTTTTTTTTATTTTTCTTCTTCTCATGTGTGACTCTTACTCTCGAGGTAAGCGCCCTTTCGATTGAATACAGTAAAACATTGTATTTTTTGAAAGAGCCCCGCGGCGCTTATTGATTTTCGACTTAAAAGATGCCAAGGTTATTCGGAGGTTGACGTGCTAAACTATGGGTTAAGATTTCCGTGTAACCCCTTACATTTATTACGTATGTATGTTTTCACTCGATCTATCATCTATTTGTGTGAAATGAGTATGAAATTGCTGAATGCATAATAAATATATGAGTTTATACGGAAAATCCACCACTTATAGAATTTCTGTGGTTTTGTGGGCCCCATTTGCGCTGAAAACTCTTCTCGGAAAAAGCTCTCCTGCACAAGCCAAACATGTACGGCGAAAAGTCGAGGTTGCGGGTAAAACTCTTCGTATAAGAAGATCACGAAAGCAGCGTGATAGATGCTGGCCTCTTATTGGTTACAAAACTATTTTTGGTGCCCAATTACAGACAAGCATTCGAATAAGTCATGGAACTGGTTCTTTTAGAGTAGCATCCCAGGGGCTCTCTCGTCAGTTTTTGAAAACTTTTGCCGCCGTCGTTTCTCCCGACGCAACTGGTTCTTCTGCAACCGATACTTGGTTCGAAGTAGGTTATAATAATATAAGGCTTCTAACGGGGCATGTAGAGGTGAATTAGGTAGATTTCCATTAATAGTTGAGATCAATGAAAAAATTCTTAACTACATTATGTATCTTTTTGAGAAGGATGAAGACTCTATTGTCAAACAAGCATTACTTGTATTAGTTCAATAAATCTTCATTTTAATGGCAATACTAGTTTTTATAGTAATATTATGGAATTATCCAAGTCTTATGACCTACCGGATTTTGTTCCCAGCAATTTACTTAGATAAGAGCAAAATATCAAGATTTAAAGATATACTGAAACAAAAGTATAATATTATAACTCAGTGGCGGTATTTAGTTAATATACAAGGAAATAGAGTTTTATAATACATTTAAACATTGTTATGAAATTTCAAGTTATCTAAACCTTACTAGAAAAACAATCGATACAAAAGATTTGGTAAAATTACGCGTAAGCAATCATAAACTTATGATCGAGACTGGAATATATAACCAAACTCCTCAAGACAAAGGATTATGCCCTGTTTGTCATCCCAATGAAATTGAAGATGAAATTCACTTTCTCTGCTATTGCCCAAAGTATTCAAAACTTAGAAATTAATTTTTTGCTTAAATACGAAGTCATCTCCGTAATTTTCAGCAGCTATCTTACTCGGACCTGGTGATTAAACCGAGCGATGAACTCCGAAGATATTTATCTTAATTAACGATTGACGAATTATATTTCATTATTGAATAATTTGCGCGACAGTGTACTGCCATGTAAGAATAATGTCACTTGATTAGCTGTTATTGATATCATAATTATTTCTTTGTCTTTTCGTTCTTATCTTACGTACCTTTTGCAATACTGTAAATAATTATAGTCATGCAAATAAAGGTTATTGTTGTTGTTGTTGGATTGAAACAAACAGCTTACAACAACAAAAAAGTAATCATTCTTATGATATGAGCAGTGGTAACCTTAAGCTTAATACTGATAATGATGACGAGTCTGTAAAAACCAAACTTGGAATTTGAGCAGAAAATCGGCTATATAAAACTCAACACAACAGGGTTTCCAAGCTCCTCAAGTTGCCTTTCCATATAATTCAGGTTGCTGAATTAATCCTTTATTTTATCATTATTTTTTAACTGTCCATTAACATGAATCTAAGACTAAAATTAATTTTAAAACAATATTCGTTTTAAAGGTACCTTCCCATCATTGTTTCACAGCACATTTGTGGTGCCAAACTCATTTTGCGATGAAAGCAACATTCACTACAACAATAGTAAGATTTGGCAAAAAGACAAAAACAAATCAAGATGCATTAAGTCAAGGTATATTAACAAGAGATATTAATTTGACATGTTTAAAAGGCCAAAATTTGAAAATTGAACCTTTTTGTCCAAAGTTTCCGCCCAGTGCCTAGAATGTCGGATGTTTTTACCGGACGAATGGTTTCCCTAATGCGACCCCTCACATTCGCGCCAGCTGTTTGTAAAAAACAGCCAGTGATAATTTCTAATTGGAGAAACTCTCCTCGTCAATCATTAAAAAAGATTACAAAGCTCTAGAGCTCGTCGATCGATTTCAATTCAATTCCTCAATTTTTGCCTCCGAAATTTCGTTGTCTTTTATCTCTTGTAATGGGCGGGCATATACGAACAGGAAAAATTTTACTACTTTAATTGATTATAAATTATCAAAGGATACAGCCGGTGAAAGTCGGAGAATTATGCAATCCATGTTCTCAGTACAAAATTTATTTAAAAAAAGAGTGTATTCGGGCGAAGCGAGTCGTTGCTGATTACAAATAATCAATGCCAAGACACTTTATAAGTAGTAAAAATAGAAGGTCTTATTTACACAGGTTGCCTTGTTATTAATACAGGGCAGTTCTTGGAACCTGAACAGTAAACTTGAATGTTTAGTAGGAACAAAATTGAATAATGTCTACAGGCTTAGCTAGCTTTTCATTTAACTGATTTAATTATTTAGTTTTCATCAGTTCCTGACGAGAATTTTTGTCATGGTTTGTGTGAACTCAAAGTTCAGTAGAAAAGACAACTGCGAAAAGTTTGTCCATGCATTTGCAGTGCATATAGGTTTAGAAGTAGCGAAATGATTTGGCATATATTTTACCAAAGCAAAACAAAAGACGTATACAAAAAGGAACAAACTTTAACCCCGGCTGGCAATTTGTATAGAATACACAACAGAGAATTCAGTGGGACGACTTCAAACTGAATCTTTCGTCTGTCTTATGACCTCTTGTATAAAGATGCTTCGAAACAGCAAAAACAACCAGCGCACGCGAACTTAAAGCCACCTCTGAAATATTTTACCTTTCCTCTCGTTTAGAATTCTCGACTTTGAAGTAACCATAACGGCTAGTACTACGATCAAATCCTCAAGAAAGATACTTTTCAGTAGGTTTTCCATTTGATTTCAGCTGTTGTACGCTATCAGTAGTACTATTTTAATTAACATCGTTTTAACTCACCAAGTAGAAGCTCGACTTATACATCTTATTATTTCCACATGACTAGATGTCGATGAGCCTTGCATCCTCTGTGATTTTCTCCAGTCTCTGTTGCTAAGTTGCTCAGGGAGCCTGTACGTGCATTGCGTTAATTCCCGTTAAGCTCATCCTTGAACCCGTTGGTCTCAGCCGGTCAACCGATCTGAAGACCAAACAAAAGTCGCCCATCTCATTGGTTGCCATTATGCAGATAATAATGACTCTTTGCTTATTTGTAGCTGTGAGGACGAAATTACAGCGAATGTTTTTCTAGATATCATATTACGTGTCATTTTTGAGTGTATGATTTCTCCCCACGCTCGCTTAATCATTACTTTTTTCCAAACTTTTTTTTTGTAGATTTCCTTTACACATTTAATTTCCACAATAGTACTTACATACACTAAACACTACATTACGCAATTAATACTTTTAAAAATCCGTTACTTGCTTTCCAACTCTTATATTGAGTTACTTCGCGTTGTAGAAGATAGAGGATTATCGCAATATCATTTGTTACTGAGATGTTTAGATGAGAACGGCTTTAGCCCTTCAGATATTTTTCTTTTGGTTGTAAGAGATTTTTAAATTCAAAATTCATTGAGATATTGTACTTCTGATTGCCTGGTCACAGAAATAATCCATAACAATATGTCAGAGATTTTCTATTATATTTATCACTTGTGCTAATTATACGACACCTTTCGCGCCTATAATTGTATATATAGTTTTGTGGAAACTTTGAATGAGCTCCATCTATTGTCCTGGTGGTGTGATTCAATCAAGACAAATCAAGCTGGCACATCAGTATTCCGTAAATTGATAACTTTTTAAAACATAAAGTGGATTAATTTTGGAATCGTAACAATAGACTACCCAACAAATGCATACCAAGTAAGAATTGGTTCATGCTCAGCATGCGTTTATGCAATGTAGCAAGAGCCCATAGCAAATTAAAAGCTACGCGCTCTGTGACTGGTCAAACTTGCTTATGATCCATTATAGACACACGAATGGCGCTTGACAGGCTTATAGGTGGAAACTGGAACTGAGAAATCTTCACAGCGGTTGCCATGATCGTGTGTCCTTGCTACGAAAAACTCGCAGTTTTAAAAATTATTTGGGCAATTATTCTTATTTGAGCTAGTGAAGGCCTTAAAAAAGTTTTGGGAGAAACTGTCCACAAGTAAGATAAAGAAGAAAAGGAGAAGTAGAGACGAAACGTAGTGTTTCTGACCTGGAAATTACCTAAACTAATCCACTGAACACTTAAGAAGCGGTTATGAGGCATTTTGTCGTATTTCTTTTTATTCCCTTGTTTAAGACGAATAAAAGCGAACAAAAAGTGTGGTAAGAACATTAGTGACACACTCACCTCCTCACCGTCGTGTTTCACACTTTTAGGGGTGGCGAATGGTACCTCGAAAAACGTGGGTCTCGGAAAATTTTGGCAGGATCTCGAAATCTCGGAAGCGTTTTTGATAAGTCTCGAAGTCTCGTTTTTTCATGGTTTGCTTTTACTTTTTTGAGTGTCGAAACTCTTCACCAAAGAGTCTCGGGCCCGGATCTCTAACTAGGATCTCGGCGTCTCGGCGAGTCTCGGATTTTACCATTCGCCACGTCAGTCTGTGATCTACTACTGTACTGAACAGACGCATGGCAGCATGGAACCAGTGGTTAAATATATCGAGCCGTCGATACATGCGAAAAGTTCGGAGATTACGAGAGAAGCGTAGGGGTTGCTCTATACACTTAATCTTATTCATTTTGTGGATGCCATGCCAGTGTTTTATAAGAGACTAAACGCTTTCCAATATTCACTGGTGTAATGTGAAAAAAAAAAAAAATTAGGAACAACATGTCTCGGACGACTGTGCGTGCGCTTATTTTCCTGTTTTTTTTTTTTTTTTTTTTTATACACAACATGGGAGTAACGCTAGCGCTTGTTTGCCAATCGTAATGAAGTCTCCTCAACTTTGACGAAGTTTTGATGAATGATAACTTAGTCAAGCTTCCAAAAGAACATAGAAAAAAGAAGAACTGAAAGAGAAAGTAAAACTATGGACCTCTGTCCTTAACAGAAAGGAACTGCGATTATTTCATTGCACTGTTTGAAAAATATTTAGTCCCTTTTTGTATGGTTTGGTTATTTTATGGAGCACAAACAAGTCTGCATATCAGCAAATTGCTAGCTACTTTTCCTTAATGGTTTAACTTTACATGTATATCTGCGACTAGACTAAATATTAATTCTCGACCAGTTATGAGTTCCTAAAGAGCATCTAAACTATCACTCGTTGAAAGCAATAACTCCTTGAAACTGTCATCATTTTTTTAAAGAGTCAAAAATGAAATGATTCTCAGTCCGGTTCAAGTAACACTGGTGATAAGGTATTATTATCGTCGTCATCATCATCAGCATCAGCATCGTCATTATCATTATTTATATCATTATAGTCTTCAAAGAATTAATTTATTTATTATTAAGTCAAGCTAACAATCAGACGAGCCTTATTCTTTTGTTGCGGTCAAAGATCGCACTCGTCACCCGAGATCTTGGCATTGCCTGGCAGACGAATCATGCATTTCGCGCGCACCCAACAGATCATCCAGTTATCTGCTTGCATGATAGAGTGATTTTCGTTTGACCTTGCAACGGTTACGCATGAAAAAAACAAAACAAAACAACAAACATAAGAAAGAACATAAAAATTTCATTGGCGTATCAAACAGACATAAACAATCTCACATGAGAAACAGAGATTGCTTAAATGTTATTTTCCAAGACATGGGGAACAAATACTGAGTAGCCAATTGAACAATGGAACGATGCTTTTCTCCATATAAAGGGTTTTCACCTGTTGAATGATAAAATAAAGAACGAACACTTAAGGAAACCATTTTTCAGTATTATACGAAACACTTCATAGCCTAACTGAATGCTAGACTGCAGGGCGGGATGATTTCTGGAATTACATTGTGCCTTTTGATATAAGCAAATGGAAATGCGCATAGTACTATTACAATTTATGCCAAATTGAAATAATCACACCTTAAGTTTACGTTTACTAAGCCGCGCCATGTTTTCAAATGGATAAACTCATAGTAACGTTTAACTGTTATAGCAACCGCACAAAATACTCCAGTGGCGGCGCCGACGCATCCAATGATTCCTCCAGTGAACGCAATGCAGAGCCCGGTGCTTGCTGTTCCTTCTGGTTGTGCCATCAGCTGTGCCATGAACTGGGAAAATATGTACCTTGGTGGTAAGAAGACGGCTGTTGTGCTATCCGCAACAGCCAGATTAAGAATAAGATAGTTGAGTGAAGTCCTGTAGAATAAAGCATTAACAATTTGTTACAGCTGCTCAGAAAGTACATAAAGAAGAGGGAACAGTAGAAACCCGCTCTACGGTCACGGGCTTAATACGGACACTCGTATAGACCGTC
Source organism: Porites lobata (assembly GCA_942486035.1). Lineage (NCBI taxonomy): Eukaryota > Metazoa > Cnidaria > Anthozoa > Scleractinia > Poritidae > Porites > Porites lobata. Next base: position 335,600 of record CALNXK010000052.1, on the reverse strand, counting down.
AGTTTCGTTTGTCCCAAAGAAAAGCCGTCACATTTTCTCTCTAAAATCAAATCAAGCACCTTTTTTTTTTGTCCACATACCTCATATCTCGATTCCTCACAATGATGACACAGACCAGAAAGTTTGCGGCAATATTTACAATGACAAGTATAGAATGGGCCTCTACCTTGAGGAAAGGTCGATATGGGTAGTGGGAAGCAAAAACAATTTTTTTTTGTATTTTTTTAAGCTTATTTAATATTATGTGTTTTCCAATATGCCCAAGCGTGAGGAAACGAAACATGTCAGGGGCAAAGCCTAACCTATCGAAAGTGGAGGTCAGCAATTTTACTTCTCTCCATTCTTGATTTATCGTATTTGTATGTTTTAAGTTTTATTCAAGCAATAAAACTTTCTGTCGAAGATCAATTGATAGTTTAGTGTATTCCTGCTGAGGAGTAAACAAATATTAGGTTCGCGAACGTAAAATTTCACAAAGCTGTTGTTTGAAACTATAATAGTTCCTCGGACTAAGAATTTTATCTTCCCTTTTTCGCCGGAAATTTTTAAATACACAAACCCACATTGTTGTCAGGTTAATTTATATCTAGTTTCATCTTTTTGTTGTGTTCCGGAATCGCGTTCAACGCACACAAAAGAACAGATACTACAGTATTATAAAACAAAAAAAAAAATGCTTGAAGTCGGAAAAGAAATGTCCATAAAGCTAGCGAATGTTAATTCAAGCGTAAGGAGAACCTATCAAAATTTCACACTGTTTACATTTTGCTGGGAACAGATGAACATTACTGACAGATTTTATATTAGCCATACTACTCAATATACTGTATCAAATTAACAATGATCGATTTTATAACTCAACTACAAAACCTTTTTAAGCGTTGCGCATTTCATGTGGTAGGAATCTCTAAACCAGACTCGCCGGAATTTCTTCATTTTATATGGATGAAGCTAAATAAGTAGCAATTTGGATCTTGTTTTAAGAAGAAAGATTTTTAGTTTCGTGAGAATTTATACATTAATAAATTCGACTTCGAGCAAACGTCGATCCTTATTGAACTGTGCGTTATCCCCCATACGTCGACAATAAAACGAACGATTACTGCAATGGCCTCGCCTTGTCTTGTACTCCCTTCGAATATCACCAACACGTCTCTTGTCGAGCCTCCTTGTCCCGGCAAAGACAATTCCTTATTTATCCTCTCCACTTTTTGCTTGAAAATAAGGGTAATATATTGCCCAAGATTATATTAGCTGCTGGCAAGGCGATGCCCATTTTACTCTAGCAGAGAATGTAGCTTGTCGATTTTACTGATGGGAATCCCTGCCTTCACTACTTCTTGTCTGTATGCTTTTGAAGCTCCTCTGACTATTTTGGTTTTATCACAGGCAGCCCAAGCTCACGTCACGTGAAAGGATTAGATTAATTATTAGCGGTGTGCGAGCCGGGACGTGACTGTTCAACGAAAGCGGTATTGGGTTACATGGCGGCCATGAATTTATAAAGGATTTGTATGGGAATCCATGTGAGCTCCATGTGACGTGAGCTTGGGCTGCCTGTGGTTTTATGGGTAAAATATAACAGCAATGCTTGGAACTTAAAGCATTTTTAAAATAGAATTAAATTACTTCCCAAATAGTTTCAAAATAGAGTTGGTTGGTTCTAATATCATCTAATATCAGCCGTCGCTTTTGAAGCTCCTATAACTATTTTGGTTTTATGGGTAAAATATAACAGCAATGCCTGGAACTTAAAGCATTTTTTAAATAGAATTAAAGTACTTTCCAAACAATTTCAAAATAGAGTTGGTTGGTTCGGGGAAACGGAAACAGAAACGAAAACTGAAGTCAAATTGAGGACAAGATCATGTTTCATCTAAAAATATGCCAAAACAAACATATATCATCTAATTCAAACGAATATTAATCAATACAATGGGTTATGTTACCATGTCATGAACATGATTGGATACAAATTTTTCCGTTTCTCACATTGTAGTTAGAAATACGAACGATTGGGGGAGAATTGTCTCGTCTAAACATTTATTGTCTCCTATATTTAACTGTGGCGTCAACTGTATTTAACAAATGAATTCCTTTTTGCAGCGTTCTTTTTAAATAGCAACTTAAGTGCACAAATGGCGTCAGCGTGGCTAAGGGTAAGGCCAAACTCCAAACCCAAAACCAACCAATTATTGTAATATGTGTCGATCTATTCTAAGTTAAAAATGTACATCTTCTGTCATGGTTAAGAAGTCTAACAATAAATGAGGGATCCTTTGTTTCGTCACTTGAAAATGTTGAAATGTTCGACGTTGTTTGGCCAAATTTGAGAATGGACTTTCACAATGTTTGTCTGACGTCTGTTATTTGGTCATTTTTAAGTTAGACAAATGTGACATTGTAAAAACAAAAATGAGGAATTCGCTAATGGCAATTTCAATTTAAATAGATCATGGATGACATCAAAACGTGGATTATAAAACCGGATAAAGTGGTAGAGAGCTTCAGGCGAGTGCGTCACGGGTTTCAAAGCCTTCTTTGATCTATAACTAAGCCGCAGAAACCACTATAGGGGATAGATATTTCAACAGGACTTAAAGAGAACATTGGCATCGTCGACCAACAATACAACAAATAAATGAATACATACATACGTACATACATACATACATAGTTTTCATAAAGGGCAGCCCCAGATTAACGAAACAGGCTTCTAAAGCAAAAACCAATTGAGAAAACACCCCTGACGTCTTAGAAACATTCGGTCGTTGGGTACCCCTGGTTGTTTGCAATTAGAGCGATTTTACTCGGCCCGTGAACAACACAGTTAATAACAACTTGAAAAATAGCTACAAATAAACAAGGACAAGACAATAGAATTAGTGCATCATAGCGCGTAGTATTCTACTAACTATTTCACGGGTTAAGAAAAAAAAAATCACCCTAACCGCCTTGTGTGTCTAAACTAGTACAATAAATCGATTAAACAATAGATAATTTTTTTACAACCCTTGTCTCGTAAATTTTGGGAAACAAGTTGCAAGAAACATTGCCTAAAACGTAAATCCTATCACCTTATCTGCACTAATCTAGAACTGAAACTACGTTAGTCTGATCAGTAGGTAGTTCGAAAAAGAACATTCAAAAATAGTATCATTGCTTGGTCTAAGGAGGGTAGGTAAGAACAGTTACTTATTGACAACTTAAACTTACTGAGTTTGCAAGGTATATATATGTACCTTTTCTCCCCACACAGCATCGACGCTTTCCCGACCACATTAAAGCAGATCTATCTATTTTAAACAGTTCCTTTCGACTTCGTAATATCTGGATAAATATTTGGATAAATTTAGCCTACATTGTTATTGTTTTTGTATCAGCTCTAAAATACAAATGTAGTAAGCTCAAGCAAAAGCAGAAGTTGACAGCTGGTGCAATTAACTCGTGACTTACAATTCACGGACAATTAACTCGTGACTTACAATTCACGGACAGATATAAAAGATGTGGGTAATGACAATCAATACCATGTTGTTCTTGTTATTATTTTTATTTTTATTATTATCATTAATTAATTAATTAATTAATTAATTAATTAATTAATTAATTAATTAATTAATTAATTAATTAATTAATTAATTAATTAATTAATTATTATTATTATTATTATTATTATTATGGTGGCTCTGGCATGATTTTCTGGCCTGCCCATGCTTGGTGTGCTAAATATACAAAATACCACTCAATCGTTAACACCCTTCGTAGTCATCATAAGGAGAGAATTGGAAATTCGTTGTAAGCATGGTGTTCGGTGTAAGTAATCATTAACGACACACAAGCCGACGAGCTCTCTCTACCAGATGATCCATATATATTATAAGATATGACGCTGAGGGCAGCTTCCCTGACGTCATTCAAAATGGTCAACATATTGCAAAATGGTCAACAACATATTGGTCAACATCATAACTAGATTTTACTTGAAATTCAGATCTATGCAAATAGCAAAAATCCATGGACTCTGCTGGATAGAGCTTCTTAAAATCAGTTTATTTGCCAAAGGGATCGGGTTTGTATAAAATTTGGCGACTTTGCGGTGCAAAAGCTTCGATTGCCTCTGACATATCCGGGCTCTTAAACTCGGCAAGGATAATTCAAGGCGCCCTTTCTAGCAGTGTCGGAGGTTTTCGTCGCTGTTTCTTTTTATAAAAGTTTGACACCACGAAAGGGTCTATTTTAGGAAATTATAACAGGAAAGTTTAACCATATACTTTCCGTCTCAAATACGAAGACTCGTGGTCAGTGTTGCGGATTGGCGTGAAAAATACCTCGAAAATACCTCGAAATTCTGTAGAAATCTTATCAAATACATGTCTGTACAACATATTTGGAACCTATCTCAACAAATTTATCTTGAAACTTCGTCACTGAAACGTGCAAACAACGTCCCGAAACTACCAGGCGAAATTATGTTGCGAAAAACTGGGCATTAGCCATGATGTTAAAGGCTTTGGCATTGGTTTATTTCTGGAGCGTATTGTTGTTGAAAGAGCAAATGATGACCTCTGTTAGAAAAACGTTAAAAATGCTGGTCTAATCAGCGCAAAGCCCATCGACTGATTTCTAGCGAATTTTCCCTGAAAATAACCACAAAATCGACCGTTTTTTATCGATTGCGCATGCTTTTTGGCGAAGTTTTCCCCCAAAATTCCCGTGAAATTGGCCGATTTTTTCGCGAATTTGTCCCTAAAAATCTCGCGAAATTTGACTTTTTTCCGCGACCTATCAGAAGCCCTGAATATTATGGCGTGATTCATAGAAGTCGGTATACATTTGGAGGTAAACTGGCTTTGTTTATGCGATTTGGCACATTTTCTATGATGAAAGCAAAGCAAGATAATATGAAATGTTTGTTTTAACTTTACTCTTTTAATTCAAATATAAAGCGTAGAGAAATCTGGTCGCCACTTTGGCGACTAAACCAGAATTTTTAGTCGCCAAGGAGAAAATGTTAGTCGCATTGGCGACCGTATCAGTCGCAATTTCGAGCCCTGAATTGTTAACAAAAAAGTAACTGCCTAGCAGGTTAGGGCAGGGCAGGGAAGATTCTTTCAAAAGTATACCATGAGTTCCACAACATACCTCGCAAACCCAGCTACACACACTCCCCACCCCCTCCAAATATTTTAATTGCTTTGCTAAGGTTCAAAAGGAAGCAAGGGTCCTGAAAAACTACAAGCAAATGCATGAACAAAAAAAATGATTCACAACACACCTTGGATGTTTATGAGAGGCGGTATCTGAACTTCCAAGACCAAGCTGTCCTTTGGTGTTGTCACCCCAAGCAAAGACAAGTCCTTTGTTAGTGACAGCTAAAGTGTGCATCTGTCCACAGGCTACTTGTTTAATGGTCCAAGTCTCAAGGGAATCAACCCGAGCTGTAGAACAAAATTAAACGATAAACTGGTGTTCAATAAACAAGTGTGAAAAAAAATCACTAGGGAATGATACAGGGCTCAAAATAACGGCCGGTCAACGGACAATGTCCGGCCTGATCGTGGACTTGACCGGTCAAACTCTCGTCTGGCCGGTCATTTTGACCGGTCATCTTTGGATACGAACATTTTATAATATTTTCCATAAGTTGTCGCTTAATGCGTTTTGCTCAGTCTATAACGCTGTAGTGACTTCTTTTCTCTTTGGCTTTTTTTTCTTTGCTGCTTCGCATTAAAGGCTGTAAAGAAAAAAAGGACGCCGCAATAAATTTCATGTCGTCATGTCGTAATTGAAATGCAACAAAGCGAAACAACAACGAACTGCTGGAGTGACGTAACGATGCAGCAGGTGGTACTGTGCTTTCTGCTTGTGCTAAAGTCAATAGTGTGACCGTCTTTGGGAAAAATACACTAACGATAATCTGTTACCCGTTAGAAAACTAAAGGATAGCTAAAAGTCTTGTCCATCTGATAAACTTTCTTTTTCAGCACTCTGCTGAACGTAACTCAGTCCACCTCTGATAAAGGTTATTTTTGTGTCTACTGATGAAGAAGGCTTCTCCACTGGTAAACGATGCTTTTTAATGTCGTTTACTGATGGGGTCGGCGAAAAGGAGAGGAACTCCACCAAAATCAGCCAGTTAAACTTACAAGGTTTATTTTCCTTACTCGCAAGGCGGTTCTACATTCTTCCTGATGTTCCTCTCTTTCTCTATCTATAACTGCTTACCCTTCTTCCTTCAGTTCCTTAGCAGCTCGCTATTTGTTTTTGGTCGTTTATTGTTTATTTTTTCCCTCCATTTATTTATTTTACAAGCCATTTATATTGTATTACAAGATTGAAGAATTAAAGATGCTATTTGTAGAATTAAATATCAGGTTACAAGAATAAATGGAGAGGGCAGGAAATAGTTAAACAAATTACTTGCCCTTTGATTAAATTACAGTTTTATTTAGGTTAAAAGAGAAAAAAAGAGAAAAGTATAAACCCTATAAACTATGAAAAATATATGAAAAATATTCAAAAGAGAGGAAAAAAGAAAAGCACATACACACACACATAAAAAAATGTAACATTTGAGAGTCGGTGTGGCGATGATTAATACTGAGCAAGATAATAGTTGAAAAGTGCTCTTTTAAACAATTTTTTAGTTGTTTTTTCACGTATAGATAAAGGAATATCATTCCAATAATAGCATCCTATGACTGTAGGACAGAATTTTCTTAAATTTATTCTAAAGCTACTGGGATTTAGGTGTTGCAGGGATGCACTTCTTGTGTCTTCATTCTATTCATTTTGGTCGTTGACCATATGTCTACATATATAATAATGCGTAGGATGTATCTGCCAACAAAAAAGAGCCCGCCACAAAACCCTATCTAGCTAAGTCAATTACTAAAAAGGTAGAAGTGTCCATTTAAAAGATAACTATCTTCCGAGGGATGTCAAATTTGGAGACAAGATGTCCCATTCTCAAAAAGCACACTGTTAGTATTTATGTTTCTGCATGCAAAGCTTATTAGTAAATTGCCTATTCATGACGTTGCATTTTTAAAGGTAGACAGTTAGAATGCTCTAGAACCTTAAAAGCCTATTGATCGGATATTTATTGAACTTTTATTAACTTTCCATATATCTTCAAAATCGGGAAGATAACATCTAACGTTTCACATCTAACGTTTCACATCTAACGTTTCACGTGATCTGCTTGTAAGAGGAATGTGAAAATCAACTTCGACAGAATTTGGGGATTGTCCCTCAAATACCGAGAGCTGAAATAGTTAATCATTACACATAGCAATTGAAAAAGATCAATTAGTGATTATTCAGAGGAATAGTAGGCACAGAGGAACCAGTGTGGGCAAAGAGGAACATTAGGCACGGAGGCAAATCGATCGCAATTCTTACCAGGTCGTCCGGCAGCTGTTTCTCCGGGAATAACTGTTAGCACATCGATTTTATAACAATTTCTTTATGTCGAACATGAATCTCGTTTGCAGACTCGATTCCAGAATAGTCTGATAAAAAAATTTAAGCTAATCGAGAACGAACGTTGTCTATCCCTCATTCTTGTAAAGAGCTTTATGCAAATTTCTGTTGACGTTACGCGACGACCCAAACGAAAGCTCTGCTGTATATTTATTGACTTCTGATGATAAACACGCTGTTTGTGGAACGGATTTGCCCCTAATAAACTTCTTTACCGAAAATATTTAGTGTTGTTCTTCTTTGTAGAGGAGACTTTCGATCACGTGCCGGGCAACGAAAAAGATCAAGTTTTACCGATATGCAGATATGGGACGACCCTTGGGGATTTCAGACACCGCCGTACGATGATACTCAAGGTATAACGGACATGAAAACGGGCAAAAACCGCGGAAAGGAACTCAAGAACGTGTGAATGAATTTTTCACCTACTTGCTGCCAAAAAGCTGAACGTGAATGCACTACAACGATCTATTGCCAGCGTAATTCGATATTCCATTAGGCAAAAAATATATATATGTATATTATAGTATCTTGACCGGCCAAAATTGGGGTTTGTCCGGGCTAAAAAATATTTGGCCGGTCATCAGGACCGGCGACCTGCTGTCCGATATTTTGAGCCCTGTGATATATAAACAAAAATAATAACAATTTGCTATTTACTTATAAAGATCAATGGTACTTTACAATATTATTGTTCAAATATCTATGAAATGTGAAAATAGTCAACCGTAAAGCTGATAATAAAAAATAAACACATGCCTAATAATATAACAACTCATAACTAGTATTAAAATCACATAATGATATATTGAAAATTAAAATTCACTTCTCAAAAAAATTGTGTAAAAAGGAATGTTCTGGTTGAGTTCTTAAAATTCCCAGAGAATTTATATTTAGAAGTTGTAAAGGCAGCTCATTCCATAAATGTGGTGCTGCCGCCTGAAATGCATGCTTTCCGAGTTTTTCTAGCATCTTACCTTTGGTTGCTGTAATAAAATACCCAAGTTGGATCTCAGATTATAGCAGGACTTGCATTTAAAGGCTAGACTGCCTATTTACAACTTACAAAACAAATCACTTAATCTCTGACTGGTCCCTAGCTACAAACTAGTCAAGTTTGTTTCCCCCAAAATAATGTTTTTAACATTGTAGTTAGAGTCAGGAAACAAAACTAAATGTTTCCCCCAGGACCTAAAATCCACACACATACCGTAAAATTCCGAAAATAAGCCCCTCCAAATATAAGCCCCCTAAACCGGTAACGCAAAAACCCCTCCGTTAAATCGCCCCTCCAAATATAAGCCCCTCGGGGGCTTGTACTTGGAAAATTGCCCTCAAATACAAAGTAAAACAAAGCAAAAACGGTAAGTTTACTTCCAACTATAAGGCTAGCCCAATCGATTTTGAAACGCAAATTTGCCTCCGTAGATAAGCCCCTCCAAAAACAAGCCCCTCAAAAAGGGCCTTTGGAAAATATAAGCCCCGGGCTTATTTTCGGAATTTTACGGTATTCTCCAAACTGATGTCCATACATTTTTCTTTTAATGAATTAATTAAGAGAATTTGATAAAAGATCAAAACATTTTCCCCTAGTTGATATTTTGCTAATTCTCGAATATAATTTTTTCTTTTGACTAAAAATGTTATGAATTTTAAGAAAACTGATACTTATCACTGTTGGGACTTGTTGAACTGAAGGGTTAAGCGTTTAATATCCTGCACGTACGTTTAGTAAAAATTTACTGACCATTCTAATCGTCATAACCAATTTCTGCAAGTACCTATCCGTAAAAATATTTGATCAATGTATTAAAACTATCGTGCGTTTTTCTGTTGGGTAACAGTGTACACTAATTTCTAGTTATTTGCGGTTCAAATTATCACTTAAGCTAATTACGCAATACTAAATATTCTAATTAAACACTGAAACGTCCCCTGCACTGTAAACAACGTCCTTCTAGAAATTACATTGTATACTAACCTAATTTATTTCCTTCTCTGTGATGTCCAAGTTGTCCATTTTGTCTGTTACCACAGGTGTAAACAACACCGTCGTTTTATAAAACAGCTGTGTGCTCCCAGCCACACGCAATGTCTTTAACTTCTGATAGCGAGCCAAAACTGACATCGACATTTCGCGGTGTCAAGACTGGCTCGTCTTCCGTTTCCCCTAATCCAGGCTGTCCTTCAGCGATTTTGCCCCAACAAAACATAATCAAGTCTTTTTTCTCATAAGTATAGAGTTCTACCGTTTATATTTCCGTAACCATGAGGCTCCCCGCTCGGCAGCCTAGCCTGCAGAGGACTCAGAAAGCTGACGGAAACTTCCTTTTTCTCTACGTTCCGCCATATTGTTTCCTTCTTCCAGAAAGAAACTAGCCCCAGTCGATAACGGGGGGTAGGAAAGTCACGTGATCTCAACTTTTTGCGACTTCGAAAAATAAACTCATTTTATCACAGGCCTCCCAAGCTAACGCAAAAAGTGTGGAATGTAGCATACGGTAGGCGACAGTTGAGGCCTTGTACGTATGGGAAATAAATTACTGAGGTCTGCAAACGCTATATATCGTTTTATTATATAGACACAAGTGTTTTACTTGAAAATATACCACTCGTAAAATTCATAAAAACTACATCCGGGACCCGAGTGGTTTATTTTCTCACACGTGAGATTATCGATGACGTAATTTCGGTCATTTCCCTCTATAAATTTTATCGATGTCTTTTTGTCTATATAACAAAAAGAACATTACACGTCGGCTTGAAGATATGAATTTTATCTTCTCGTGGCAAAAACAATATTTTGCTCACACGCTGCGCTCGTTCGTAAAATATTGTTTTGCCACTCGAAAATAAAATTCATATCTTCGCGCCACCGTGTAATATCCTCTATGTATTTTACCTTTGGATCAATATATGTAGACCTGGGTGAGAGGAGACAAAGCAGAGCAAAGGTTCTTGTCTGACGAAACAACGTGACAGCCTTTTCTTTTTGTTTTTTGCTTCTTGGTAGTTGCCTATTTACAATCTTTGTTCTCGTGAATCGAACACTCGTTTAATTAACTTTTCCCTGAAAATATCATTGCTTAAAATTGGTCCTCCTCCTTGATTTCTTCAGTGTTGCTCAAGGAAATAACTTGTTACGGTGGAACTCCGTTGATTAAGGGCGCTTTCCATTCAACACAAAATTCAGGAAATTTCGTATGCTACATCAAATGGAACGGACAAATTTCGGTTTGGTCCGACCGGAATATTCGGGACCAGCTTTGATGGTGGTCCACCTTGACAGGTCTGGTCATTTCGGACAGTCGGACCGAAATGTCCCTTTCCATTTGACATAATTCTTGTCCCCAGTACCGCTCTTTTATATCCCTCTTTCAAGAACGATTAGACTTCGAGCAGTCTCTCTTTTGCTCGAATATCTTTAAGCGACAGTATTTGAGCAGCGAAATCGCGCACGTTGCGAACTTGTGCCCTCGCAACTCGCGCGACCTCGCTGCTAAAATCCTCTAGCTTACAGATTTTCGAGCAAAAGAGAGCTGCTCGCTGTCTAAAGAACATTATAACCAACGCGCGCAACGAGAATGTACCGTTCCATTGGGCACGTAAAATTTCAGAAATTTCAAACGGGAATTTTTGTTCAATGGAAAGCGCCTAAGGCCACAAATGGTCAAAAAAGTTTGACGGCATAAACAGCGTGGCCGTATTACCGCGGCAGTGTAAGTTCTTGAGTTAAGGTGATGATACACGGCTGCATGGAATGACAAATGCATCATACACCCTGCATTGACGTTCGTCTGCATTCGCACTTCCTGAACAACTGTTTTCTCTAATAAACAATTAGCCAAACCGGAATATAGATACCGCTACAGTAATTGCAAAAACTACTTGAAACTTCTCTTTAGTAAATAAAACACTTATAGTAAAAATGGGCCATTAAACCACCAAAAATACATTTAAGTGTAGTCTAAAAGCAATACAGGAACAGACTTTAGCTTGCTAGTTCAGTGAAATTGCGGCTTGTCACAGGCATTTCAAACTTCTAAATTTCCAATGAGAGGCTTTATTTACGGGGTGAAATTTTAAAAGAATCTACTGCTTGGGATTGAAAAATGTGGCCTTTGGCCTTTTAATGGCTGACTTCATTAACAAAAGTTTTTTTAAAAAGAAACTCGAAAATGTATGGCCATTTTGCCGGGCCAAAAGAATTGGCCGTAATACAGAGGTGATCGTATTGTTAGGATTCGTTCGCTGTAACGAGATTTCGTTATATCGAGGTTCTTTTTCATGTATCTTATTATCAGTCTGAGGGAAGGAAAATTGTTCCTTGTACCGAGAACTTTGTTATATCGAGGTTCCGCTGTATTGATAAACAACATAGGCGCCTTGTCACGCCGCAAACCAAGAATACCTGCATCGCGGCTTTTTTTATTTTTTACCTATACTTTATTTTGACTTACTTTATTTAGTTTTTTTTTCTTTCTATCTTATTATTATTATTATTATTATTATTATTATTATTTTTTTTGAAATGCAATTACTAGTCCCAATCTTGTCCGAAGTGTTTCGTACCGTAATTAATAGCATTCGCCATTTTCGAACCGAGATGGGAACTAGAGTCGAAATGTATCCCGTCATTCAGATTCAGTTTCTTGATGGTTTACGGAATCGTTTACAGGGGACGTGTCGGTCAGCTATTGGCCAATTTTTTTCCATCTCTTCAGTAACAGTTCCAGAAGCCTTTGCGAAACCAATTCACACGGCCCTGTTCCCTTCTCATTTTTTAAAGGGACCTACGTTTTAATCAGTCACGTGAGAGTGCCGTCTGAGTGGGATTGCTTAATGGAAATGTTGGATTTACTATATTTCTTGTTCGACGACTAAAACAGCAGATCATACTTTTGAACTTCCTTCTGAATCGCTGGTTGACCAAAGCATACACAATCGGATTGATAGCGGAATTGAACAAAATCAATGTGTTGGTTAGCGCCACTGGAAGGGAAGTGCGTACGACAGAAAAATCGGAAAGAATAAAGTTAGAGGCGTCTGTAAGCCAGCAAACAGCAAATACCACACTGACAATTAAAACCATTAAGGTCACTCGCTTTCTTATCTTCAAGACACCCTGCAAAAGAGAGACAAATTGTCAGAATTGTCATTGTCTCGACATCGTCTAATAAAAGTTATTTGTAAGACGTAAGCGTCATACAGTGCTCGTTTTCTTTATAGTAGATGGGAGCTTATTAGAAGCTACGGGCTGATAATTATTGGCGCCTTATTCTAAGAGGCTAATTTAATAGAATGGCAGGAGGCTTGAATTAGAGCCTGTGGCAAAATAGAGCAAATGCACTGGTCAGTTCCATAAAAAAATTATCCATGATCGATCCAGTAACACCTCTAGCCTTTCGTAGCGATGCAGTTAAATTAGAGAACTTTAGATTCAAGGACGAGGGAGACAACGAGAACGAGATTTAACTTAAATGTGATCTTAAAAACTAGACACCGCAGAGAGCGTTATTTATTTATTTTTTTCACCAGAATAGTTTCACGGCTATGTTTATTGAGGAAGTTAATCCCTCTCCAGATCGCAAACTTTTAAAACTTCTAGCATTTTGATAACTTGTTTCCGTCACTACATCATTTTTCGCTAAAACCCGTAGTACAATGATGAAGGCTATCACCTTTTCCCGCCAAAATGACCCTGGTTCAAGCGCGCGCACTACTTAATAGTACTGAGAAAAGCTGGCGGGAACTCGTGGTTGTCCTCGTCTTAAGACGAGGACAACCACGAGTAAGCTTAGAATCTAAAGCTCTAAACACATGAAAACAGCACAATATGACCATGTTTCCAAACCTGTTGTCTGACACTGTTTTCAGTAGAATTCTCGCTTTTAAACCATAAAGCGTACACGACTCGGGCGTAAAGGGTAGCCATCAAACAGACTGGGAAAAATGCTACGAACAGAAACCAAGTTGAACTATACACTCGGTTCATCCATTCTTCGGGACATATGTGAGCACAGGCTTTCTCTTCGTTTACGTTATCACACAGGATCCCCACGATATTGATTACAACTCCAAAGATCCAAGAACAGGGAATTATCACCTGAAATAACACAAGGAAGACGATTGGTGCTGTTTTCTACCCAGCTGAAATTTTGAGGCGGGCAATAAGCTGATCATTATAAATTATGAGTTACATTCCCCTAAAGGTTGACAAGTTCAGCAAAACCAAACACGAATTTTGTTCATAGATATATAGTTTATAGATACCGGTGTCTCTCAGAACGTTGCAAAGCTCGGAGGAAAAGGCCAGCAATAGTATATCTTGGATGATCGTTCGTCCAAGGCCTGAACTGATAAACAAACTAGTAAGACAAACCCATGAATGGCATCTTCTTGAAGGTTTGGTCAGATACTGGTATACATTCTTAAGGAAATAAAAACGTGTTCCTCACCCGGGGGGAGGTCCTCCCAGTAATGACTCATATGGGGAGGTTCTGACCGAAAGGGGTACCTCACTTAATCAGGCTTCAGGCATATGAAAGGGTAAGGAGCTCACTAGCAAAAGTATAGAATTCTGTCACTTTGGTCTGAAAAAAGGGCCAAAAGGACCAAGAGATGCATTTTATGGCTTTGAGAAGGTCGTGAAAACTTTTTGAGACAGTGCATTTAGCAGTATTTAAAAGCTAGGGGTGCAAAGGTTCTAAATCAGGTATGTGGAAGGGGTACCATTTGTCATTAGAAAGTACACGAAAGGAGTGCCTTTTCCGTCTGTCAAAATGGTACATAAAAAGGTAAGGGACGGGATGGACGTCGGGCGGTGCCTCCCCGTATAAAGCTTTGTTGATTCCCCCCCCCCGATTCTTCATCACAGTAATGATCGACTCCTCCTCAAAGGACATCATTTTGATAATGAACTTAGAAAAACAAGGATGAGAGTTGACCTTGACTTTGTTCTCGGTAAGGTTTCCCTTGGTTCCAAGAGGATGTAGCACTGCATAATAGCGCTCAAAAGCAGTGCTAACCAAGGTGACAACCGAAGAGGCAGCTCCAACCCAGGCGAGGTTTCCGCTCGTCAATAGTTTGCATAAAAGTAATCCAGCTGTTCCCTCTGGATGAGTAATAGAGTGGATGAAGAGGTACCTTGGTGCAAAGAACACTGCTACAGCCATGTCAGCAATGGCAAGATTCATGAGAAGAAAGTTGACTGGCGTCCTGTGGGATGCACAGTGTATATTTTGACTGGTACGGAAAAAACGGGCAGCAAAAAACAACTTGTTTTGCGACTTTGCTTCGAATTGAGTTGAATAGCGATGTTGCACGTTTTACCACCTACGTTAAAAGGACCTTACAACCTGATTTGTTGCACGTAAGACAGGTTCGAAGGTGGGTAATAAAACGCGCAACATCACCATTCAACTCGTTTTGCAGCAGTGTTGCAAAACTAATTACAGGTTTTTTGTTGCCCGTTATAAAGTAGCTTAACTGATAAGATGCAGCACTTTTACAAACTTTCCAGTTATGGAATAGCAAGAAATTTGCGTCACTGACCAAGCTCGAAGATATACTATACAAAAAAAGGCGGCTATTGGAGGTATAAGCTCCCGTCAATCTCGTTTCCGGGGTTATATCCCGCCTGTCTCATTTCTTAACGGAAGAGGCCACGGGAAAGAACTTCTGCGTTGGATGCCATCTCCGAGTTGCCCCATGCCTCAGTTTCAAAGCAAGGCTACTTAGGAAGCCATTTATATATATGAAAATGATTTTTTTCTTATTTTATGCAAATAAAACCCATTTTCGCAAGAAATGTTGTGCACTTAGCGTCGCTTTGAAACTGAGGGTTTTTTGGAACCTGCAGGAAATGGCCATGTGATTATTTCCGGTTGTCTTTGTTAGTTAGTTGAAACGGATCGCAATCGGAAGAAACCTAACAGTTTTCCAAGGTTCATCTTTGTTGTTTGTAACTTTATATCTTATACTAGGAGACATTCTTGATGGTTACGGTCAGGAAACGGTGAGTTTGTCATTTACAAGTTTTTCGCTAGAGTCGAGTTAGTGGCAAAACTAAACGGTTACAATGGCCTGGAGTACCGGAGTCCGTGGGCATGAACATGAAACTGACTGTTTGATTTCTATTACATAATTGTAATCTAAGAGATAATTGCTACTGTTGCACCTGTTGGCATTTAATTATTTATGTTGCAGGTACATTTCATTTAAGCACTGAGTGATTTTTGCTGGGGATAAGTTACATTAACATGTTAAAATAAAAAAAGGGAATATCTTTTTTTGCACTAACTTTTTCATCTGTCTCAATTTCTAAGCCCAGAAACGTTCTAATCATTATTATAAGGATAATTGTAGTTCAGTCGTGAAGTCTAAGATCGAAATCTCGTTAATGCTGAGTGCCCTAATTTAAATTTAATTCCCATACGATTTTAAAAGCGTAGCATGCTGAGATAGAAATAAATTATAGTTTTCTATTTTCTTTTTCGCCAAAGAGATACCCTCAATAAACGTATCCTGGAAGGGTGAGGCATTATATCTTTTATACCCTACTGCAAAATCATTTACGGTGTAGCTAATGAGGTAGAGTCATAACAAATTTTATATATGGCGTGCACTTTATGGTACAGTTTTTCCAAGGAGCTTTGTCAATCAAAGACGGCTGATTTTATTCAGCTTTTTTTCGTTATAGGTAATATCTTCCCCCTAAACCAAATTTAGCATTTCATCCCTCTCCAGTCCTTATTTTAAATTTGTTGAAAGCGTAATATCATGATAAACTGGAGGGCATATTTTGTACTTCGGAACGAATTATTATTGTTTAGTTGCATACAATGTGTTTGCCGCCTTACCTCATATCCTTTTCCTTTACTATAATGACACACACCAGAAAGTTTCCCATGATGTTTACAATGATAAAAATACCCTGCGCTGTTTTGACTACGGTTTCAGATACTCCAAAGTCCTGATAGGTAGACGACATTTCATGAGCTATATCGGCGGTATCAAGTTGATGATTCAGTTGCGTCTTGCAGTCCTCAAGTGGTCAAGCCGGTATAGACGATTGTCAGATCGAGAGTTTTCTCTCTAAGAAGTAACGCATACAGGAATTCCTTAAACAATAATCATCTGTGGCAAAAATTAATAATGATATGAATTAAAATGTGAAACGTTATTGCTTATAAAAGATATATGGCATAACACGTGACAGCTTCCTCGAACCAATGAAGTGATTTAGAAATTGATGGTTTGTAGTCCATTTGACTGGAAAACAATCTGAAGCTCTAATATGATAAGGGAAAACTGAACCAAGACAAAACGGTCTCAAACCTGTAGACCCAACAAAGTATCAATAAATAAAAGTACCAGCAAATCATTTTGACGGTAAACTTACAAAACACCTGAGCTGGTTTTATTTCCCATGAATTGGAATTTAGAAATTATGGTTTTCGAGCAACGGGGAAAATCGTGGCACCCGAAGAAAATTCGCTCGTCCCAGATTTGAAAACCAACAAAAATGAAGTATTTAGTGTTATAGAGGTACCCCCATTCAGACCCTCGTTGAATACAGGAGAAAATATACTTATTCGAAAGAGTGCCGAGGGGTTTGTTTATTTTTCTTCTTCCCATGTGTGACTCTTACTCTCGAGGTAAGCGCCCTTTCGATCAAATACGGTAAAACATTTGATTATATAGACACGAGTGTTTTACTGGAAAATATACCACTCGTAAAATTCATAAAAAAACTACATCTGTGACCCGAGTGGTTTATTTTCCATAATCTCGCACGTGAGTTTATCGATGACGTAATTTCGGTCATTTCCTCCATTATTTTATCGATGTCTGTTTGTTTATATAATAAAAAGGACATTACACGGCGGCTTGAAGATATGAATTTTATTTTCTCGTCAAAAAAACAATATTTTACTCACTTGCTGCGCTCGTTGGTAAAATATTGTTTTGCCCCACTTAAATAAAATTCATATCTTTGCTTTGTGTAATATCCTCTATGTATTTTTTTGAAGAGCCCCGCGGCGCTTATTGATTTTCGACTTAAAAGATGCCAGGGTTATTCGGAGGTTGACGTGCTAAATTATATATGGGATAAGATTTCCGTGTAACCCCTTACATTTATTATGCATGTATGTTTCCGCTCGATCTATTGATATCATCTATTTGTGTGAAATGAGTATGAAATTGCTGCGTGCATAATAAATGTATGAGTTTATACGGAAATTCTACCACTTATAGAATTTCTGTGGTTTTAGGGCCCCACTTGCGCTGAAAACTCTTCTCGGAGAAAGTTCTCCTGCACAAGCCAAACATGTACGGCGAAAAGTCGAGGTTGCGGGTAAAACTCTTCGTATAAGAAGATCACGAAAGCAGCGCGTGATTATTGCTTACAAAATTATTTTTGGTGCCCAATCACAGACAAGTATTCGAATAAGTCGTGGAACTGGTTCTTTTAGAGTAGCATCCCAGGGGCTCTCTCACCAGTTCTTGAAAGCTCAGTTTCGCCGCCGTTTCTCCTGACGTAACTGGGTCCTCTGCAAGCGATACTTGGAAGTAGGTAATATTAAAGGCTTCTAACGTGGCATGTAATCATAAACTTGTGATCGAGACTGGAAGATATAACCTAACTCCTCAAGACAAAAGATTATGCCCTGTTTGTCATTCCAATAAAATTGAAGATGAAATTCACTTTCTCTGCTATTGCCCAAAGTATTTAAAACTTAGAAATTAATTTTTGCTTAAATATGAAGTCATCTCCGTAATTTTCAGCAGCTATCTTACTCGGACCTGGTGATTAAACCGAGCGATGAACATATTTATCTTAATTAACGACTGACGAATTATATCTCATTATTGAATAATTTGCGCGCCGTGTACTGTCATGTAAGAATAATGTCACTTGATTATCTGTTATTAATATCATAATTATTTATCTTTTCGTTCTTATCTTACGTACCTTTTGCAATACTGTAAATAATTATAGTCATGCAAATAAAGGTTATTGTTGCTGTTGTTGTTGTTGTTGGATCGAAAAAAACAGCTTACAACAACAAAACAGTAATCATTGTTATGATATAAGCAGTGGTAATTAACCTTAATATTCAGTGATAATGATGACGAGTCTGTAAAAACCAAACTTGGAATTCGAGTATAAAGCTATACAGCTATACAACGCAACTCAACGGGGTTGCCAAGCTCCTCAAGTTGCGTTTCCATATAATTCAGGTTGCTGAATTGAACCTTTATTTTTTCATTTTTTAAAAATGTCAATTAACATGAATCCAAGACTAAAATTAATTTTAAAACAATGTTCGTTCCAAAGGTACCTTCCCTGCATTGTTTCAAAGCACATTTGTGGTGCCAAACTCATTTTGGGATAAAAGCAACATTAATTACAACAATAGTAAAAACAAATCAAGATGCATTAAGTCAAGATATATTGACAAGAGATTTTAATTTGACATGTTTAAAAGACAAATATTTGAAAATTGAACCTTTTTGTCAAAAGTTTCCGCTCACCGATCAGTGCCTAAAATGTCGGATGGTTTTACCGGACGAATGGTTTCCCTAATGCGACCACTCGCATTCGCGCCAGCTTTTCATTTTTTTACATTTTATTTTATTGTGTTTTGAAGTAAGAGTACAATAACATGCCCGCGGGTAGCTAAGCCAATCTAGGCGGGTCATGTTTACAGAAAATAAACTAAATACAGCTAAAAGTAACAAGAGAACTAAAGAAACTAAAATTGACAACAATGACTAGAGACTACTGATAAACTAATGGTATTACTAATAATAAATGACAACAGTTATGACAAGAGACTACTGATAAACTAAACGATATTCATATCAACTAAGAGGAAAATAAATTCAGCTTAACTTTTTGAACGATTTCAGGGAGATCAATATAACAGTCTTCTGAAGCTAGGATCTCAAAAAGTGTTTGTATTATTTTCCTCTTAAAGGCATTTTTTGAAAGTTTTCTTAAAGATACAGGCATTTCATTCCATATCTTTTTGTTCCGATTCTAGAAAATGAATTCACTTGAATTGAGAGCCTGGAACTTTGTGTGTAAAAGTTATTAGAGGCAGAGGATCGAGTATTATAAGAATGAATATCAGAAATATCTTGTTGAATGTTTCCAGGAGCATTATTGTATCTTATTTCAAACATAAGGTTAGCTAAATGCTCATAATGCAAAAATTTTAACGGTAAAACACCGGCGTCAATAAATAAAGGAATTGCATGCTGATTTCGCTCAGAAAAATAGATAAAGCGAAGAGCTCGCTTTTGCAAAAAAATAGCCAGTGATAATTTCTAATTGGAGAAACTCCCCTCGTCAATGTTTAAAAAATATTACAAAGCTCTAGAGCTCGTCGATCGATTTCAGTTTAATTCCTCAATTTTTGCCTCCGAAATTTCGTTGTCTTTCATCTCTTGTAATTATGGGCGAACATAAACGAACAGGAAAAATTTTATTACTTTAATTGATTGTAAGCTATCAAAGGATACAGCGGGTGAAAGTTGGAGAATTATACAATCAATGTTCTCAATACAAAAGTTATTTTAAAAACGAGTGTATTCGGACGAAACGAGTCGTTGCTGATTGCAAATAATCAATGCCAAGACAGTTTATAAGTAGTAAAAATAGAAGGTCTTATTTACACAGGTTGCCTTGTTATTAATACAGTGCGTGAATTCTTGGAACCTAAACAGTAAACTTGAATGTTTAGTAGGACCAAAATTAAATAATGTCTACAGGCTTAGCTAGCTTTTCACTTTTCTTTTCATCAGTTCCTGAAAAGAATTTTGTCATGGTTTGTCTGAACTTAGTGTTCAGTAGAAAACGGACAACTGCGAAACGTTTGCCCATGCATTTGCAGCGTATATAGGTTTAGAAGTAGAGAAATGATTTGGCATATATTTTACCAAAGCAAAACGGAAAACGTATCCAAAAAGGAACAAACTTTAACCCTGGCTGGCAATTTGTATACAATACGCAACAGAGAATTCAGTGGCACGACTTCAAACTGAAGCTTTCGTCTGTCTTACGACCTCTTGTATAAAGATGCTTCGAAACAGCAAAAACAGCCAGCGCACGCGAGCTTAAAGTCACCTCTGAAATATCTTACCTTTCCTCTCGTTTAGAATTCTCGACTTTGACGTAACCATAATGGCTAGTACGCGCTCTGCTCAAATTCTCAGTTAACAAGAGATATACATTTTCAAGCTTTTCCATTTGATTTCAGCTGTTTTTCGCTATCAGTATTACTTTTAATTAACATCGTTTTAACTCACCAAATATAAGCTCAACTTTTACATCTTATTATTTCCACATGACTAGATGCCGATGAGCCTTTACATTCTCTGTGATTTCCCCAGTCTCTGTTGCTAAGTTGCTCACGGAGACCGTACGTGCATTGCGTTAATTCCCGTTAAGCTTGTCCTTGAACCCGTCGGTCACAGCCACCGATCTGAAGGCCAAACAAAAGTCGCCCATCTCATTGGTTGCCATTATGCAGATAATAATGACTCTTTGCTTATTTGTAGCTGTGAGGACGAAATTGCAGCGAATGTTTTTCTAGATGTCATATTACGTGTCATTTTTTACTGTATGTCAGAGTTCTCCGCACGCTCGCTCAATCATTACTTTTTTCCAAACTTTTTTTTTTTGTAGATTTCCTAATTCACACATTTAATTTCCAAAATAGTACTTACATACACTAAACACTACATTACGCAATTAATACTTTTAAAAAAAACCGTTACTTGCTTTTCAACTCTTTTATTAAGTTACTTCGCGTTGTAGAAGATAGAGGATTAGCGCAATTTTGTTACTGAAAATTTTAGATGAGAACGGCTTTAGCCCTTCAGATATTTGTATTTCTCAACAATTTTTTAGTAAAGAGATTTTTAAATTCAAAATTCATTGAGATATTGTGCTTCTGATTGCCAGCTGGTCACAGAAATAATCCATAACAATATGTCAGAGCTTTTCTATCACTTGTGGTAATTATACGACACATTTCGCGCCTAGAATTGCATTATAGTTTTGTGAAAACTTTGAATGAGCCCCATCTTTAATTTTGTCTTGGTGGTGTGATTCAATCAAGACAAATCAAAGTGACACATCAGTATACTATAAAGTGGTAACTTTTTAAAACATATGGTGGATTAATTTTGCAATCGTAACAACAGGAGACTACCCAACAAGTGCATACCAAGTAAGAATTGGTTCATGCTCAGTGGGCGTTTATTTCAATGCGGCAGGAGCCCATAGTGAATGCTACGCGCACTTTGATTGGTCGTTTTCTATGATCTACATATTACAGACGCACGAATGACGCTTTAAAGGCTTGGTGGCTTTAAAATAGGGAACTTAAGAGCCACGACGAAGTTCACGACGACGACGTCTGTTGACTAGCCTGCGTGGCAGGCGTTTGAAAGGGAAGGGAAAGGGAGTTTTGTGAAAGGGAGTTTTAGGCGCGAGAGAAACGCGAGGGGCGCGCGAGGAAGGAGGGAGGGAAACGCCTGCCAGAAAACCACTGTTTTTCTCATTTTTAACATCTACCAGGCGAATGTTAAAATCCTGATTGGTCAAAATTTGATAAGATCTAAATAGCGTGTTCTAATTGGTCACCTACATGTCATTCAGTAACTTGAGTGTTACCATTCACAACTAAACATATGTCGCTAGTGAAGCGTGTTGAGATTTCTCTACGGGAATTCATCGTTAGAAGGCATCAATTTCAGCTTCAAAGGAGAATAGAAAAAAGCAGTTAAAGGACCGTAAGAAGGAAAAGGCCTGTCAGCAGATGAGTTTTACTGACTGTTTTTGAAAAGCATTATCTCCCACAACGGCTTGTCGGTTTTACTCGCCAGAAGAAAGAAACGAAAAATCATGCTGCATTTGTGCTTGTTATCTGCTGTTTGACCCGCGTTATCAACGGCAAGATAATTGAAGACGAAGCGATCTATAACTTTTCAAAGTGGCGATTTTTGGTCGAGGACTTCTTCTTGCCGGTTATAAAACCGCCAGGAACTTACTTAAATAATAAATTTTTGCCTTCTTGCAGATCTTCGAAGTTCAGCTCTTCTTTCCCCGCCACCAGCGTTCTTTTGTGTGCTCCACTGGATCCAGTTCGTCCTACTAGAAATTCAAAGAATGCGTGACGGCAAAGTGTTTTAATTTTTCTTAGACAAACATTGCATTGAAAGTTGCGAAGAGCCTCTGCATTTCTTATTAAATAGTTTTCCAACCCGATTCCTTCAGGAACAACTTGAACAGATTTATGCTGAATTTTATGTAACTCGGCACGCGTCGTTGCAACTTTCAAGGAAGATTCCTTCGAAAGACGACCGCATTTGAATTTTTTTTTTATAGTACCTTTACTTTAGATTTCTTTAGGAAAACAAGAGACCAACAGTGCGAGAAATACGAATGGAATACGTGCATCGCGGCCAGACTTATTTGACAGCTAGTCATTCACAGTTGCGTTATTTTTGTTATTTTTTGCCCCCGCAGGGATTTCGCCCAGAGGCGAAATCCCAAGGAGGCACCGTAGTAACTCGCGCGTATATTAAGGACAGTACTTACAGTTCAAATATACAGTCAGTATACTAGAAAAAATCTCGATTTGCTCGAACAGGGGCCGCGAGGAATCGGTAGGTAATGATGACGTTTTTATTGTTTGCACCCGCAAGTACGAAATGGTTAGGATGACGTAAAGACAAAAAATTCCGAAGGGACCGCTCAGGTAGATTTTGTGACATTTATTGTGCAGTCATACTTCGATACTCTTTTGCGTTACGCAGTGACATTCTGTGGAGCAGTTGTTTGAAAGTTATGGGCCAAAAGACACTCGCTAAGCGCAGATGAGGTTATAAGGTGCGTTTAACTGTGTATATATAAACACTTGGAGGTTTGCCAGACACGAGTTCACAAATCTTTGATTTATATTGGAAACCTTGCCAGACACTCTTTCTCTCTCTTTGACCGGAATAAGACTCAGCCCCAAACAAGGAAGACGAGTGAACAACGGCTAGCTTATCACTAGCAGATTGATGGACAATTACATGAATTCGCCGACAATCAAATTCTGTGCTGACTTTTTCCCTGCTCACAGATGTCCTTGCGTTATTAAGTTTCAAATAAGACTAGAATGCGTGAGCGTGAATCGATCAAACGTCTTTTTAATTTCTAAGGCTTTCTTTCCGGCAAATAAAATGAACTGAATGCAAAAACTGAAGGTTAAATAGCGAAAAATTCAACTTCTAATTAAATCTTTTCGTATGGTTTAGAATGAACTATTCTCGAAACTGAGAATGTTTTGGTCAAAGCTGTGTAAATCGAGCTGAAACTGTGCATGGAACCTTCCGTTTCCTCCTCCCTCCTCCCTCGCGCGCGGTCTCACACCCTAATTCCCTCAGCCCCTTCGCTTTCGAACGCCTGCAACGCAGGCTATCTGTTGACTGCAGGCAAAGGACTGGAATGAGAACGTCAGTTTCGGCGGGAAAAAGAAAACTTAAGATGCAGTCGGTCGGTAGGTCGACGACGACACTGGATGTAAACATACATGTAAAACTATGATGTTCGTTCGCAACAAAGTTTTTTTTCGCAACGGCGTCTTTTAAAATAATGCAAGATCTTATTTTTAAGCTGTACGTCTAATGTCATTGACGATGAAGAAAGCTTAGTGTTGTACGCATGTCTGACCGTTTCAAATGGAAAAATCCCTTCTTTCCTGACCAAGATTACTCAACTTTCAACCTTGAGATGACCGAGTCCGAGTGCCTGTCAGAGTTTAAATTTGGAAAAAGAGACATTCCGATGTAATAGCTATTTTCCATATAAAGTTTACTCCTCTATATTAAAAAAAATGATTTGCCCTCCCTAAATACGTTCAAATAAATTTATCACTTACGAGTTTGCTCACTCGCCTCGGCCTCCACAGCTGTTGTCATTCTTCGAAGTAAAAACAATTCATTAGTCGAATTTTCAATCAACATCGCTTGTTAGGAGAAAAAAGGAAGGATAATTTATATCTAGTTTCATCTTTTTGTTGTGTTCCGGAATCGCGTTCAACGCACACAAAAGAACAGATACTGCAGTATTATAAAACAAAAAAAAAATGCTTGAAGTCGGAAAAGAAATGTCCATAAAGCTAACGAATGTTAATTCAAGCGTAAGGAGAACCTATCAAAATTTGACACTGTTTACATTTTGCTGGGAACAGATGAACATTGCTGACAGATTTTATATTAGCCATACTACTCAATATACTGTATCAAATTAACAATGATCGATTTTATAACTGAACTACAAAACCTTTTTAAGCGTTGCGCATTTCATGTGGTAGGAATCTCTAAACCAGACTCGCCGGAATTTCTTCATTTTATATGGATGAAGCTAAATAAGAAGCAATTTGGATCTTGTTTTAAGAAGAAAGATTTTCAGTTTCGCGAGAATTTATACATTAATAAATTTGACTTCGAGCAAACGTCGATCCTTATTGAACTGTGCGTTATCCCCCATACGTCGACAATAAAACGAACGATTACTGCAATGGCCTCGCCAACACGTCTCTTGTCGAGCCTCCTTGTCCCGGCAAAGACAATTCTTTCTTTATTCTCTCCACTTTTTGCTTGAAAATAAGGGTAATATATTGCCCAAGATTATATTAGCTGCTGGTAAGGCGATGCCCATTTTACTCTAGCAGAGAATGTAGCTTGTCGATTTTACTGATGGGAATCCCTGCCTTCACTACTTCTTGTCTGTATGCTTTTGAAGCTCCTCTGACTATTTTGGTTTTATGGGTAAAATATAACAGCAATGCTTGGAACTTAAAGCATTTTTAAAATAGAATTAAATTACTTCCCAAATAGTTTCAAAATAGAGTTGGTTGGTTCTAATATCATCTAATATCAGCCGTCGCTTTTGAAGCTCCTATGACTATTTTGGTTTTATGGGTAAAATATAACAGCAATGCCTGGAACTTAAAGCATTTTTTAAATAGAATTAAAGTACTTTCCAAACAATTTCAAAATAGAGTTGGTTGGTTCGGGGAAACGGAAACAGAAACGGAAACTGAAGTCAAATTGAGGACAAGATCATGTTTCATCTAAAAATATGCCAAAACAAACATATATCATCTAATTCAAACGAATATTAATCAATACAATGGGTTATGTTACCATGTCATGAACATGATTGGGTACAAATTTTTCCGTTTCTCACATTGTAGTTAGAAATACGAACGACTGGGGGAGAATTGTCTCGTCTAAACATTTATTGTCTCCTAAATTTAACTGTGGCGTCAACTGTATTTAACAATTGAATTCCTTTTTGCAGCGTTCTTTTTAAATAGCAACTTAAGTGCACAAATGGCGTCAGCGTGGCTAAGGGTAAGGCCAAACTCCAAACCCAAAACCAACCAATTATTGTAATATGTGTCGATCTATTCTAAGTTAAAAATGTACATCTTCTGTCATGGTTAAGAAGTCTAACAATAAATGAAGGATCCTTTGTTTCGTCACTTGAAAATGTTGAAATGTTCGACGTTGTTTGGCCAAGTTTGAGAATGGACTTTCACAATGTTTGTCTGACGTCTGTTATTTGGTCATTTTTAAGTTAGACAAATGTGACATTGTAAAAACAAAAATGAGGAATTCGCTAATGGCAATTTCAATTTAAATAGATCATGGATGACATCAAAATGTGGATTATAAAACCGGATAAAGTGGTAGAGAGCTTCAGGCGAGTGCGTCACGGGTTTCGAAGCCTTCTGTGATCTATAACTAAGCCGCAGAAACCACTATAGGAGATACATATTTCAACAGGACTTAAAGAGAACATTGGCATCGTCGACCAACAATACAACAAATAAATGAATACATACATACGTACATACATACATACATAGTTTTCATAAAGGGTAGCCCCAGATTAACGAAACAGGCCTCTAAAGCAAAAACCAATTGAGACAACACCCCTGACGTCTTAGAAACATTCGGTCGTTGGGTACCCCTGGTCGTTTGCAATTAGAGCGATTTTACCTGGCCCGTGAACAACACAGTTAATAACAACTTGAAAAATAGCTACAAATAAACAAGGACAAGACAATAGAATTAGTGCATCATAGCGCGTAGTATTCTACTAACTATTTCACGGGTTAAGAAAAAAAAATCACCCTAACCGCCTTGTGTGTCTAAACTAGTACAATAAATCGATTAAACAATAGATAATTTTTTTACAACCCTTGTCTCGTAAATTTTGGGAAACAAGTTGCAAGAAACATTGCCTAAAACGTAAATCCTATAACCTTATCTGCACTAATCTAGAACTGAAACTACGTTAGTCTGATCAGTATGTAGTTCGAAAAAGAACATTAAAAAATAGTATCATTGCTTGGTCTAAGGAGGGTAGGTAAGAACAGTTACTTATTGACAACTTAAACTTACTGAGTTTGCAAGGTATATATATGTACCGTTTCTCCACACGCAGCATCGACGTTTTCCCGACCACATTAAAGTAGATCAATCTATTTTAAACAGTTCCTTTCGACTTCGTAATATCTCTTTTTTTTTTAACGTCAGTTTTGGATAAATTTAGCCTACATTGTTATTGGTTTTGTATCAGCTCTAAAATACAAATGTAATAAGCTCAAGCAAAAGCAGAAGTTGACAGCTGGTGCAATTAACTCCTGACTTACAATTAACGGACAGATATAAAGGATGTGGGTAATGACAATCAATATCATGTTGTTCTTCTTATCATTATTATCATTAATTATTATTATTATTATTATTATTATTATTATTTTTCGATGCTATTTATTTACTTTTCGATGCTTTTTATAATTGTTATTAGTAGAATTAGTATTAGTATTCGAATAACGGTATTTAATTGAAATGAATTTTTTAATCGGAACTATGTGGGTTTTTTTAATTGAAATGAATTGTAAATAGTACTTGTACTGGATAGTTTTTTCTTTAAGCAAAATTTAATTGTAAATAGGTCGGATTTTGTAGTTAGTTTTCTTATCAATAAAAGATTCAGATTTTAAATTATTATTATTATTATTATGGTGGCTCTGGCATGATTTTCTGGCCTGCCCATGCTTGGTGTGCTAAATATACAAAATACCACTCAATCGTCAACACCCTTGGTAGTCATCGTAAGGAGAGAATTGGAAATTCGTTGTATGCATGGCGTTCGGTGTAAGGAATCATTAACGACACACAAACCGACGAGCTCTACCAGATGATCCATATATATTATAAGATATGACGCTGAGGGCGGGTTCCCTGACGTCATTCAAAATGATCAACATATTGCAAAATGGTCAACAACATATTGGCCAACATCATAACTGGATTTTACTTGAAATTCAGATCTATGCAAATAGCGAAAATCCATGGACTCTGCTGGATAGAGCTTCTTAAAATCAGTTTATTTGCCAAAGGGATCGGGTTTGTATAAAATTTGGCGACTTTGCGGTGCAAAAGCTTCGATTGCCTCTGACATATCCGGGCTCTTAAACTCGGCAAGGATAATTCAAGGCGCCCTTTCAGGGGCACCCAACGGATCTGTTCCTCACAATATCTGTTCTACAGAGAACATTTTGCTGGCTGGGAACTGAGGTTTCGGCTGTTCTGCTGGGAAGTAAAGTCTTAAATCTGCGGTCAAGAATTTATCAAATGTACCAAAAATTCTTGCTGGAGATATTTTATCCCTCTAATTTGTTAGAAATTTTTCTTGGGTGTATATCCAGCTGGGTATCAGGAGTAATCGGCTCCTCTCAGGTGGCTCCTCTATGTGCGCGAATTGTGCGCGCTGAGTCGCGCGCTGATTATTTATTTACCGCTGATCAAAAAATCTGCACGTGGGCACCGTTGTTAGAAATTCGAAATCAGGCTACGCTCCGCCGCTGCATAACTGGCAACGATTCACTGGCGGTTAGGAAGATTCATGAGATTCATGTTTATGCAAAAGGTAAGGACTATTAAACAGCCTGATGTATTATATTCAAGTCGGACTGAATAGGATTCACAAAAGGTACATCTAGGGAAGGCTTAGTGACGTTCCCTTTTCATTACCATTGTAGTTGTTGTTATTCTTGGTTGACAAGCGAGAGATAAGGCTGTGTGTTATTTATTTTGACCGTATATACTCGAATCAGCGCCGCAATTTCCAAGCAACCCTGCGGCGCTTATTTGAATACAGATTTTTTTTTTCCTGCTGGCTGGTAAACATGGAGAAGGCCGCTCTGCTGGCTGGGAGAATAGCCATCTGCTGGGAGTGAGGAACAGATCAGTTCTTTCCAGCAACTCAGAAAAGCGCTTGAAAATGTCTTAAAAGCATCTAAATTTTCGTTTTCTGTAGTTAACGGCTCATTTTCAGAAAAATGTTCGTTGGGTGCCCCTGCCCTTTCTAGCAGTGTCGGAGGTTTCCGTCGCTGTTTCTTTTTTTTAAAAGTTTGACACCACGAAAGGGTCTATTTTAGGAAATTATAACAGGAAAGTTTAACCATATACTTTCCGTCTCAAATACGAAGACTCGTGGTCAGTGTTGCAGATTGGTGTGAAAAATACCTCGAAAATACCTCGAAATTCTGTAGAAATCTTATCAAATACATGTCTGTACAACATATTTGAAACCTATCTCAACAAATTTATCTTGAAACTTCGTCACTGAAACGTGCAAACAACGTCCCGAAACTACCAGGCGAAATTATGTTGCGAAAAACTGGGCATTAGCCATGATGTTAAAGGCTTTGGCATTGGTTTATTTCTGGAGCGTATTGTTGTTGAAAGAGCAAATGATGACCTCTGTGAGAAAAACGTTAAAAATGCTGGTCTAATCAGCGCAAAGCCCATCGACTGATTTCTAGCGAATTTTCCCTGAAAATAACCACAAAATCGACCGTTTTTACCGATTGGGCATGCTTTTTGGCGAAGTTTTCCCCCAAAATTCCCGTGAAATTGGCCGATTTTTTCGCGAATTTGTCCCTAAAAATCTAGCGAAATTTGACTTTTTTCCGCGACCTATCAGAAGCCCTGAATATTATGGCGTGATCCATCACATTTGAAAATATCATGGATAGAAGTCGGTATACATTTGGAGGTAAACTGGCTTTGTTTATGCGATTTGGCACATTTTCTATGATGAAAGCAAAGCAAGATAATATGAAATGCTTGTTTTAACTTTACTCTTTTAATTCAAATCTAAAGCGTAGAGAAATCTGGTCGCCACTTTGGCGACTAAACCAGAATTTTTAGTCGCCAAGGAGAAAATGTTAGTCGCATTGGCGACCGTATCAGTCGCAATTTCGAGCCCTGAATTGTTAACAAAAAAGTAACTGCCTGGCAGGTTAGGGCAGGGCAGGGAAGATTCTTTCAAAAGTATACCATGAGTTCCACAACATACCTCGCAAACCCAACTACACACACTCCCCACCCCCTCCAAATATTTTAATTGCTTTGCTAAGGTTCAAAAGGAAGCAAGGGTCCTGAAAACCTACCAGCAAATGCATGAACAAAAAAAAAAGATTCACAACACACCTTGGATGTTTATGAGAGGCGGAATCTGAACTTCCAAGACCAAGCTGTCCTTTGGTGTTGTCACCCCAAGCAAAGACAAGTCCTTTGTTAGTGACAGCTAAAGTGTGCATCTGCCCACAGGCTACTTGTTTAATGGTCCAAGTCTCAAGAGAATCAACCCGAGCTGTAGAACAAAATTAAACGATAAACTGGTGTTCAATAAACAAGTGTGAAAAAAATCACTAGAGAATGATATATAAACAAAAACAATAACAATTTGCTATTTACATTTAAAGATCAATAGTACTTTACAATATTATTGTTCAAATATCTATGAAATGTGAAAATAGTCAACCGTAAAGCTGATAACAAAAAATAAACACATGCCTAATAATATAACAACTCATAACTAGTATTAAAATCACATAATGATATATTGCAAATTAAAATTCACTTCTCAAAAAAATTGCATAAAAAGGAATGTTCTGGTTGAGTTCTTAAAATTCCCAGAGAATTTATATTAAGAAGTTGTAAAGGCAGCTCATTCCATAAATGTGGCACTGCTGCCTGAAATGCATGCTTTCCGAGTTTTTCTAGCATCTTACCTTTAGTTGGCTGTAATAAAATACCCAAGTTGGATCTCAGATTATAGCAGGACTTGCATTTAAAGGCTAGACTGCCTATTTACAACTTACAAAACAAATCACTTAATTACTGGTCCCTAGCTACAAACTAGTCAAGTTTGTTTCCCCCAAAATAATGTTTTTAACATTGTAGTTAGAGTCAGGAAACAAAACTAAATGTTTCCCTCAGGACCTAAAATCCACACACATACCGTAAAATTCCGAAAATAAGCCCCTCCAAATATAAGCCCCCTAAACCGGTAACGCAAAAACCCCTCCGTTAAATCGCCCCTCCAAATATAAGCCCCTCGGGGGCTTGTACTTGGAAAATTGCCCTCAAATACAAAGTAAAACAAAGCAAAAACGGTAAGTTTACTTCCAACTATAAGGCTAGCCCAATCGATTTTGAAACGCAAATTTGCCTCCGTAGATAAGCCCCTCCAAAAACAAGCCCCTCAAAAAGGGCCTTTGGAAAATATAAGCCCCGGGGCTTATTTTCGGAATTTTACGGTATTCTCCAAACCGATGTCCATACATTTTTCTTTTAATGAATTAATTAAGAGAATTTGATAAAAGATCAAAACATTTTCCCCTAGTTGATATTTTGCTAATTCTCGAATATAATTTGTTCTTTTGACTAAAAATGTTATGAATTTTAAGAAAATTGATACTTTCACTGTTGGGACTTGTTGAACTGAAGGGTTAAGCGTTTAATATCCTGCACGTACGTTTAGTAAAAATTTACTGACCATTCTCATCGTCATAACCAATTTCTGCAAGTACCTATCCGTAAAAATATTTGATCAATGTATTAAAACTATCGTGCGTTTTTCTGTTGGGTAACAGTGTACACTAACTTCTAGTTATTTGCGGTTCAAATTATCACTTAAGCTAATTACGCAATACTTCAAAAAATCAAAATTTCTCAGTGCGTTGTAAATATTCTAATTAAACACTGAAACGTCCCCTGCACTGTAAACAACGTCCTTCTAGGAATTACATTGTATACTAACCTAATTTATTTCCTTCTCTGTGATGTCCAAGTTGTCCATTTTCTCTGTTACCACAGGTGTAAACAACACCGTCGTTTTATAAAACAGCTGTGTGCTCCCAGCCACATGCAATGTCTTTAACTTCTGATAGCGAGCCAAAACTGACATCGACATTTCGCAGTGTCAAGACTGGCTCGTCTTCCGTTTCCGCTAATCCAGGCTGTCCTTCCGCGATTTTCCCCCAACAAAACATAATCACGTCTTTTTTCTCATAAGTGTAGAGTTCTACCGTTTATATTTCCGTAACCATGAGGCTCCCCGCTCGGCAGCCTAGCCTGCAGAGGACTCAGAAAGCTGACGGAAACTTCCTTTTTCGCTACTTTCCGCCATATTGTTTCCTTCTTCCAGAAAGAAACTAGCCCCAGTCGATAACGGGGGTAGGAAAGTCACGTCATCTCAACTTTCGTGACTTCGAAAAACAAAAATGGCCCTATTGTTAGCTTGGGAGGCCTGTGATAAAATGAGTTATACGAGGAAAAATAAGACGCGAACTGTACCATTTATACGAGCATGTCTTATCTAATAAGACGCGTCTTAGCTAAGCCGCGTCTTGTTTTAGACGAAATGTGCCGTTTATACGGAAAGTTTGCGTCTTATTTAAGACGCGTCTTATGTAACTGACGCGTCTTATTTTTCCTCGTATAAATGGCCCTAATGTAGCATACGGTAGTCGACAGTTGAGGCCTTGTACGTATGGGAAATAAATTACTGAGGTCTGCAAACGCTATATATCGTTGTATTTTACCTTTGGATCAATATGTATGTAGACCTGGGCCCAGTTGCTCGAAGCATGGTTAGCGTTAACCAGCGTTTAATACCTTGACAACGTAATGGTTTTGATACCGCTTAACCAATGGTTAAAGCTAACCTTGCTTTGAGCAACTCAGCCCTGGGTGAGAGGAGACAAAGCAGAGCAAAGGTTCTTGTCTGAGGAAACAACCTGACGGTCTTTTCTTTTTGTTTTTTGCTTTTTGGTAGTTGCTTATTTACAATCTTCGTTCTCGTGAATCGAATACTCGTTTAATTAACTTTTCCCGAAAAATATCATTACTTAAAATTGGTCCCCCTCCTCGATTTCTTTAATGTTGAGGAAATAACATGTTACAGTGGAACTCCATTGATCAAGGGCTCTTTCCATTCAACACAAAATTTCGGAAATTTCGTATGCTACATCAAATGGAACGGACAAATTTCGGTTTGGTCCGACCGGAATATTCGGGACCAGCTTTGATGGTGGTGTCCACTTTGACCGGTCTGGTCATTTCGGACAGTCAGACCGAAATGTCCCTTTCCATTTGACGTAATTCTTGTCCCCAGTACCGCTCTTTTATATCCCTCTTTCAAGAACGATTAGACTTCGAGCAGTCTCTCTTTTGCTCGAAAATCTTGAAGCGACAATATTTGAGCAAAAGAGTCGCGCGCTTTGCGAACTTGCCCCCACGCAACTCGCGTTACCTCGCTGTTAAAATCCTCTCGCTAACCAACGCGCGCAACCAGAATGTACCGTTCCATTGGGCACGTAAAATTTCCGAAATTTCAAACCGGAATTTTTGTTGAACGGAAAGCGCCCAAGGTCACTAATGGTCAAAAAAGTTTGACGGTATAAACAGCGTGGCCGTATTACCACGGCAGTGTAAGTTCTTGAGTTAAGGTGATGATACATGGCTGCATGGAATGACAAATGCATCATACACCCTGCATTGACGTGCGTCTGCATTCGCACTTCCTGAACAACTATTTTCTCTAACAAACAATTAGCCAAACCGGAATATAGATACCGCTACAGTAATTGCAAAAACTACTTGTAACTTCTCTTAAGTAAATAAAACACTTATAGTAAAAATGGGCCATTAAACCACCAAAAATACATTTTAGTGAAGTCTAAAGGCAATGCAGGAACAGCCTTTAGCTTGCTAGTGAAATTGCGGCTTGTCGCAGGCATTTCAATCTTCTAAATTTCCAATGAGAGGCTTTATTTACGGGGTGAAATTTTAAAAGAATCTACTGCTTGGGATTGAAAAATGTGGCCTTTGGCCTTTCAATGGCTGACTTCATTAACAAAAGTTTTTTTAAAAAGAAACTCGAAAATGTATGGCCGTTTTGCCGGGCCAAAAGAATTGGCCGTAATATAGAGGTGATCGTATTGTTAGGATTCGTTCGCTGTAACGAGATTTCGTTATATCGAGGTTCTTTTTCATATATCTTATTATATCTGAGGTAAGAAAATTGTTCCTTGTACCGAGAACTTTGTTATATCGAGGTTCCGCTGTGCTGATAAACAACATAGGCGCCTTGTCACGCTGCAAACCAAGAATACCTGCATCGCGGCTTTTTTTATTTTTTTACCTATACTTTATTTTGACTTACTTTATTTAGTTTTTTTTTCTTTCTATCTTATTATTATTATTATTATATTTTTTTTTGAAATGCAATTACTAGTCCCAATCTTGTCCGAAGTGTTTCGTACCGTAATTAATAGCATTCGCCATTTTCGAACCGAGATGGGAACTAGAGTCGCAATGTATCCCGTAATTCAGATTCAGTTTCTTGATGGTTTACGGAATCGTTTACAGGGGACGTGTCGGTCAGCTATTGGCCAATTTTTTTCCATCTCTTCGGTAACAGTTCCAGAAGCCTTTGCGAAACCAGTTCACACGGCCCTGTTCCCTTCTCATTTTTTAAAGGGACCTACGTTTTAATCAGTCACGTGAGAGTGCCGTCTGAGTGGGATTGGTTAATGGAAATGTTGGATTTACTATATTTCTTGTTCGACGACTAAAACAGCAGATCATACTTTTGAACTTCCTTCTGAATCGCTGGTTGACCAAAGCATACACAATCGGATTGATAGCGGAATTGAACAAAATCAATGTGTTGGTTAGCGCCACTGGAAGGGAAGTGCGTACGACAGAAAAATCGGACAGAATAAAGTTAGAGGCGTCTGTAAGCCAGCAAACAGCAAATACCACACTGACAATTAAAACCATTAAGGTCACTCGCTTTCTTATCTTCATCACACCCTGCAAAAGAGAGACAAATTGTCAGAATTGTCATTGTCTCGAAATCATCTAATAAAAGTTATTTGTAAGACGTAAGCGTCATACAGTGCTCGTTTTCTTTATAGTAGATGGGAGCTTATTAGAAGCTACGGGCTGATAATTATTGGCGCCTTATTCTAAGAGGCTAATTTAATAGAATGGCAGGAGGCTTGAATTAGAGCCTGTGGCAAAATGGAGCAAATGCACTGGTCAGTTCCATAAAAAAATTATCCTTGATCGATCCAGTAACACCTCTAGCCTTTCGTAGCGATGCAGTTAAATTAGAGAACTTTAGATTCGAGGAAGAGGGAGACAACGAGAACGAGATTTAACTTAAATGTCATCTTAAAAACCAGGCACCGCAGAGAGCGTTATTTATTTATTTTTTTCACCAGAATAGTTTCACGGCTATGTTTATTGAGGAAGTTAATCCCTCTCCAGATCGCAAACTTTTAAAACTTCTAGCATTTTGATAACTTGTTTCCGTCACTACATCAGTTTTCGCTAAAACCTGTAGTACAATGATGAAGGCTATCACCTTTTCCCGCCAAAATGACCCTGGTTCAAGCGCGCGCACTACTTAATAGTACTGAGAAAAGCTGGCGGGAACTCGTGGTTGTCCTCGTCTTAAGACGAGGACAACCACGAGTAAGCTTAGAATCTAAAGCTCTAAACAGATGAAAACAGGACAATATGACCATGTTTCCAAACCTGTTGTCTGACACTGTTTTCAGTAGAATTCTCGCTTTTAAACCATAAAGCGTACACGACTCGGGCGTAAAGGGTAGCCATCAAACAGACTGGGAAAAATGCTACGAACAGAAACCAAGTTGAACTATACACTCGGTTCATCCATTCATCGGGACATATGTGAGCACAGGCTTTCTCTTCGTTTACGTTATCACACAGGATCCCCACGATATTGATTACAACTCCAAAGATCCAAGAACAGGAAATTATCACCTGAAATAACACAAGGAAGACGATTGGTGCTGTTTTCTACCCAGCTGAAATTTTGAGGCGGGTAATAAGCTGATCATTATAAATTATGAGTTACATTCCCCTAAAGGTTGACAAGTTCAGCAAAACCAAACACGAATTTTGTTCATAGATATATAGTTTATAGATACCGGTGTCTCTCAGAACGTTGCAAAGCTCGGAGGAAAAGGCCAGCAATAGTATATCTTGGATGATCGTTCGTCCAAGGCCCGAACTGATAAACAAACTAGTAAGACAAACCCATGAACGGCATCTTCTTGAAGGTTTGGTCAGATACTGGTATACATTCTTAATGAAATACAAACGTGTTCCTCACCCGGGGGGAGGTCCTCCCAGTAATGACTCATACGGGGAGGTTCCGACCGAAAGGGGTACCTCAGTTAATCAGGCTTCAGCATATGAAAAGGTAGGGAACTCGCTAGTAAAAGTATAGAATTCTGTCACTTTGGTCTGAAAAAAGGGCCAAAAGGACCAAGAGATGCATTTTATGGCTTTGAGAAGGTCGTGAAAACTTTTTGAGACAGTGCATTTAGCAGTATTTAAAAGCTAGGGGTGCAAAGGTTCTAAACCAGGTATGTGGAAGGGGTACCATTTGTCATTAGAAAGTACACGAAAGGAGTGCCTTTTCCGTCTGTCAAAATGGTACATAAAAAGGTAAGGGCAGGATGGACGTCGGGTGGTGTCTCCCCGTATAAAGCTTTGTTGAGTCCCCCGATTCTTCATCACAGTAATGATCGACGCCTCTCAAAGGACATCATCTTGATAATGAACTTAGAAAAAGACGGATGCAAGTTCACCTTAACTTTGTTCTTTGTAAGTTTTCCCTTGGTTCCATGAGGATGTAGCACTGCATAATAGCGCTCAAAAGCGGTGCTAACCAAGGTGACGACCGAAGAGGAAGCTCCAACCCAGGCGAGGTTTCCGCTCGTCAATAGTTTGCATAAAAGTAATCCACCTGCTCCATCTGGATGAGTTATAGAGTGGATGAAGAGATACCTTGGTGCAAAGAACGTTGCTACAGCCATGTCAGCAATGGCAAGATTCATGAGAAGAAAGTTGACTGGCGTCCTTTGGGATAAATGCACAGTGTATATTTTGACTTAAGGTACGGTAAAACAAGTAACAAAAAACGTACATCTTGTTTTGCGAATTAGCTTCAAAACAAGTTGAATAGCGATGTTGCGCGTTTTACCACCCACGTACGGTAAAAGAATCCTTGCAGACTGATTTGTTGCAAGGCAGGTTCGAAGGTGGTTGGTAAAACGCGCAACATCACTATTCAATTCGTTTTTTAGCAGTATTGCAAAACTACTTACAGGTTTTTTGTTGCCCGTTTTAACGTAGCCTAACTGATAAGATGCAGCATTTTTACAAACTTTACAGTGATGGATAAGCAAGACATTTGCGTTATTTTTATTTATTATATTTATTTATTTAGCTTCGACTAACAAGAATACAATCTTTATACATAATACATAAAAATTATTAGGCAGGGAGACCACTACAGCTTAACCAATTACAGTGGAGCCCTCGTTAAAATAATTATAATAATAATAAAAGCTCGAAGACATACTATATAAAAAAGGCGGCTATAGGAGGTATAAAGTCCCGTCAATCTCGTTTCTGGGGTTATATCCCGCCTATCTCATTTTTTAAGGGAAGAGGCCCCGGGAAAGAACTTCTGCGTCGGATGCTATTTCCGAGTTGCCCCATGCCTCTGTTTCAAAGCGAGGCTACTTACGAAGCCATTTATATGAAATGATTTTTTCTTATTCTCATGCAAATAAAACCCATTTTCGCAAGAAATGTTTTGCACTTATCGTCGGTTTGAAAGTGAGGCTTTTTGGAACCTGGAAATGGCCATGTGATTATTTCCCGTTATCTTTGTTAGTTAGTCGAAAAGGATCGCAATCGGAAGAAACCAAACAGTTTTCCAAGGTTCATCTTTGTTGTTTGTAGCTTTACATCTTATAATACTAGGAGACATTCTTGATGGTTACGGTCAGGAAACGGTGAGTTTGTCATTTACAAGTTTTTCGCTAGAGTCGAGTTAGTGGCAAAACTAAACAGTTTCAATGGACTGGAGTACCGGAGTCCCTGGGCATGGACATGAAACTGACTGTTTGATTTCTGTTACATAATTATAATCTCAGAGATAATTGCTACTGTTGGACCTGTTGGCATTTTATTGTTTATGTTGCAGGTACATTTCATTTAAGCCTTGAGTGATTTTTGCTGGGGATAAGTTACATTAACATGTTAAAATAAAAAAGGGAATATCTTTTTTTCCACTTACTTTTTCATTTCTTTCGATTTCTAAGCCCAGAAACGTTGTAATCATTATTATAAGGATAATTGTAGTTCAGTCGTGAAATCTAAGATCGAAATCTCGTTAATGCTAAGAGTGTCCTAATTTGAATTTAATTCCCATACGATTTTAAAAGCGTAGCATGCTGAGATAGAAATAAATTATAGATTTTTTTTTTCTCTTTCGCCAAAGAGATAACCTCAATAAACGTATCCTGGAAGGGTGAGGCATTATATCTTTTATACCCTACTGCAAAATCATTTATGGTGTAGATAAAGAGGCAGAGTCATAACAAATTTTATATATGGCGTGCACTTTATGGTACGGTTTTTCGCAGGAGCTTTGTAAATCAAAGACGGCTGATTTTATTCAGCTTTTTTGCGTTATAGGTAATATCTTCCCCCTAAACCAAGTTTGGCATTTCTTTCCCTCTCCAGTCCTTCTTTTAAATTTGTTGAAAGCGCAATATCATGATAAACTGGAGGGTATATTTTGTACTTCGGAACGAATTGTTATTGTTTAGTTGCATACAATGTGTTTGCCGCCTTACCTCATATCCTTTTCCTTTACTATAATGACACACACCAGAACGTTTCCGATGATGTTTACAATGACAAGAATGCCCTGCGCTGTTTTGACTACGGTTTCAGATACTCCAAAGTCCTGATAGGTAGACGACATTTCATGAACGATATCTGGGGTATCAAGTTGATGATTCAGTTCCGTCTTGCAGTCCTCAAGTGGTCAGGCCGGTATAGACGATTGTCAGATCAAGAGTTTTCTCTCTAAGAAGTAACGCATACCGAAATTCCTTAAACAATAATCATCTGTGGCAAAAATTAATAATGATATGAATTAAAATGTGAAACGTTATTGCTTATGAAAGATATATGGCATATCACGTGACAGCTTCCTCGAACCAATGAAGTGATTTAGAAATTGATGGTTTGTGGTCCATTTGACTGGAAAACAATCTGAAGCTGTAATATGATAAGGGAAAACTGAACCAAGACAAAACGGTCTGAAACCTGTAGACCCAAGAAAGTGTCAATAAATTAAAAGGTACCAGCAAATCATTTTGACGGTAAACTTACAAAACACCTGAGCTGGTTTTATTTCCCATGAATTGGAATTTATAAATTATGGTTTTCGAGCAACGGGAAAAATCGTGGCACCCGAAGAAAATTCGCTCGTCCCGGAGTTGACATCTGTCAAAAACCTACACCTAAGTAGGATTTCCTTCAAACAAAGTTAAAATTACATTATTGCAAAAACTTCTTGCTGACAATGAAGAAATGAATTTTTTGTACGAAAACAACCTACCTAAAGATCTTAAAAGCAAAAGATCAGTTGCAGTGAGCTTCGCAGCTAAACCATGATTCACCATGTAGCTCTTCTCCTCGCTTTAATAACTCAGTGAATAACTGGTCCATGTGAGGGTCTTCATTAAAACAAATTAAACTCAGCCAATCGTTACAAAATTAAGAAAACTGCACATAAGGGTATTTGTTTTGCTCGCTTCAGACAAATCCAGCTCCAGCAATTCAGTGTTACGGGCAGAGTCAATTGTTTTGAAGTGACTGCCGGCAGTTGTCCTCTACTTCACAGCGAGTGAAATGGAAAATTTGCGTACAGAAAGTTATTTCTTATAAAGAACAGAAACTTTCA
Organism: Porites lobata; assembly: GCA_942486035.1. Lineage (NCBI taxonomy): Eukaryota > Metazoa > Cnidaria > Anthozoa > Scleractinia > Poritidae > Porites > Porites lobata. The sequence goes on along the minus strand of CALNXK010000052.1, from coordinate 295,861 downwards.
CAGTGCAGTGGAAAACAAAACTATGTAATTAAAAGTGAAGAAAACTCTGACTACTTATAGTATTTGAGCAACAGAAAAATGATTCTTTTCTTCTAGGGTAAGTTTACTGAACTTCTACCGGTATTTCCGAGAAAGTTTTAGGGCGAACAAAATGGTTCTTTGACTGAAGAGAAGGATAAAGCTGGTTCTACAAAGGGAATAAATCTGGGCATGTGAAAAAGTATTTACTAATTTAAAAAAAGAGTGGGTTTTAGTTCAGCCCGGCGAAAGAAGGCGAAATCAACTCACAAATAAATCGAATGAACAATCAAAAAAATACTCGCCTCTTTGGAAATGTTCAAAACTCTTTATTCCACCTCACACTGACGGAATGATCCGTTTTTCCTTTAACATTGGTTGTTCCGAGTCCAAAGTAATTTTCAAGTGACGAAAAACAAAAACCACACAAAAGTAAAAAGGCTTTTCGAGGAGCAAACGTTCACACCTTGTTCATTTCATTCAGTCTTAGTCAGAACTCTCTCAGTGACAAACAAACAAACTGACGAACGACTGTCGAACACAGTCAACACACAGAAAAGCCCGCCTTGAGCCTGCGATAAAGGATGCGCAGAAGCGTTGCGCAGAACGTTTTTCCGCCCTGAAGCCTTTGTTAGAGTTGTCACCCCCCGTAAATACGGTAAAACATTTGATTATATAGACACGAGTGTTTTACTGGAAAATATACCACTCGTAAAATTCATAAAAAGTACATCTGGGACCCGAGTGGTTTATTTTCCATAATCTCACACGTGAGTTTATCGATGACGTAATTTCGGTCATTTCCCTCCATTATTTTATCGATGTCTGTTTGTCTATATAATAAAAAGGACATTACACGGCGGCTTGAAGATATGAATTTTATTTTCTCGTCGCAAAAACAATATTTTACTCACTTGCTGCGCTCGTTCGCAAAATATTGTTTTGCCCCACGAAAATAAAATTCATATCTTTGCTTTGTGTAATATCCTCTATGTATTTTTTGAAAGAGCCCCGCGGCGCTTATTGATTTTCGACTTAAAAGATGCCAAGGTTATTCGGAGGTTGACGTGCTAAATTATGGGGTAAGATTTCTGTGTAACCCGTTACATTTATTATGCATGTATGTTTCCGCTCGATCTATTGATATCATCTATTTGTGTGAAATGTATGAAATTGCTGCTTGTATAATAAATGTATGAGTTTATACGGAAATTCTACCACTTATAGAATTTCTGTGGTTTTGTGGGCCCCACTTGCGCTGAAAACTCTTCTCGGAGAAAGTTCTCCTGCACAAGCCAAACATGTACGGCGAAAAGTCGAGGTTGCGGGTAAAACTCTTCGTATAAGAAGATCACGAAAGCAGCGCGTGATTGTTGCTTACAAAATTATTTCTGGTGCCCAATCACAGACAAGTATTCGAATAAGTCGTGGAACTGGTTCTTTTAGAGTAGCATTCCAGGGGCTCTCTCGCCAGTTCTTGAAAGCTCAGTTTCGCCGCCGTTTCTCCTGACGTAACTGGGTCCTCTGCAAGCGATACTTGGAAGTAGGTAATATTAAAGGCTTCTAACGTGGCATGTAATCATAAACTTATTATCGAGACTGGAAGATATAACCTAACTCCTCAAGACAAAAGATTATGCCCTGTTTGTCATTCCAATGAAATTGAAGATGAAATTCACTTTCTCTGCTATTGCCCAAAGTATTTAAAACTTAGAAGTCATCTCCGTAATTTTCAGCAGCTATCTTACTCGGACCTGGTGATTAAATCGAGCGATGAACATATTTATCTTAATTAACGACTGACGAATTATATCTCATTATTGAATAATTTTCGCGCCGTGTACTGTCATGTAAGAATAATGTCACTTGATTATCTGTTATTAATATCATAATTATTTATCTTTTCGTTCTTATCTTACGTACCTTTTGCAATACTGTAAATAATTATAGTCATGCAAATAAAGGTTATTGTTGCTGTTGTTGTTGTTTTTGGATCGAAAAAAACAGCTTACAACAGCAAAACAGTAATCATTGTTATGATATAAGCAGTGGTAATTAACCTTAATATTCAGTGATAATAATGACGAGTCTGTAAAAACCAAACTTGGCAACTCAACGGGGTTGCCAAGCTCCTCAAGTTGCGTTTCCATATAATTCAGGTTGCTGAATTGAACCTTTATTTTTTCATTTTTAAAAATGTCAATTGACATGAATCCAAGACTAAAATTAATTTTAAAACAATGTTCGTTTCAAAGGTAGCTTCCCTGCATTGTTTCAAAGCACATTTGTGGTGCCAAACTCATTTTGCGATAAAAGCAACATTAACTGCAACAATAGTAAAAACAAATCAGGATGCATTAAGTCAAGATATATTGACAAGAGATTTTAATTTGACATGTTTAAAAGACAAATATTTGAAAAGTGAACCTTTTTGTCAAACGTTTCCGCTCAGTGCCTAAAATGTAGGATGGTTTTACCGGACGAATGGTTTCCCTAATGCGACCACTCGCATTCACGCCAGCTTTTCATTTTTTTTGCATTTTATTCTATTGTGTTTTGAAGTAAGAGTACAATAACATGCCCGCGGGTAGCTAAGCTAATCTAGGCGGGTCATGTTTACAGAAAATAAACTAAATACAGCTAAAAGTAACAAGAGAACTAAAGAAACTAAAATTGACAACAATGACTAGAGATTACTGATAAACTAATGGTATTACTAATAATAAATGACAACAGTTATGACAAGAGACTACTGATAAACTAAACGATATTAATGATTGCATATCAACTAAGAGGAAAATAAATTCAGCTTAACTTTTTGAACGATTTCTGGGAGATCGATATAACAGTCTTCTGAAGCTAGGATCTCAAAAAGTGTTTGTTTGATTTTCCTCTTAAAGGCATTTTTTGAAAGTTTTCTTAAAGATACAGGCATTTCATTCCATATTTTTTTGTTCCGATTCTAGAAAATGAATTCACTTGAATTGAGAGCCTGGAACTTTGTGTGTAAAAGTTATTAGAGGCAGAGGATCGAGTATTATAAGAATGAATATCAGAAATATCTTGAAAGAGATCTTGAATGTTTCCAGGAGCATTATTGTATCTTATTTCAAACTTAAGGTTAGCTAAATGCTCATAATGCAAAAATTTTAACGGTAAAACACCGGCGTCAATAAATAAAGGAATTGCATGCTGATTTCGCTCAGAAAAATAGATAACGCGAAGAGCTCGCTTTTGCAAAAAAATAGCCAGTGATAATTTCTAATTGGAGAAACTCCCCTCGTCAATGTTTAAAAAAGATTACAAAGCTCTAGAGCTTGTCGATCGATTTCAGTTTAATTCCTCAATTTTTGCCTCCGAAATTTCGTTGTCTTTTATCTCTTGTAATTTTGGGCGTACATAAACGAACAGGAAAAATTTTATTAGTTTAATTGATTGCAAATTATCAAAGGATACAGCCGGTGAAAGTTGGAGAATTATGCAATCAATGTTCTCAATACAAAAGTTATTTGAAAAACGAGTGTATTCGGACGAAACGAGTCGTTGCTGATTCCAAATAATCAATGCCAAGACACTTTATAAGTAGTAAAAATAGAAGGTCTTATTTACACAGGTAGCCTTGTTATTAATACAGTGCGTGAATTCATGGAACCTAAACAGTAAACTTGAATGTTTAGTAGGACCAAAATTAAATAATGTCTACAGGCTTAGCTAGCTTTTCACTTAATTATTTAGTTTTCATCAGTTCCTGAAGAGAATTTTGTCATGGTTTGTGTGAACTCAGTGTTCAGTAGAAAACGGACAACTGCGAAACGTTTGCCCATGCATTTGCAGCGTATATAGGTTTAGAAGTAGAGAAATGATTTGGCATATATTTTTCCAAAGGAAAACGGAAAACGTATCCAAAAAGGAACAAACTTTAACCCTGGCTGGCAATTTGTATAGAATACGCAACAGAGAATTCAGTGGCACGACTTCAAACTGAAGCTTTCGTCTGTCTTATGACCTCTTGTATAAATATGCTTCGAAACAGCAAAAACAGCCAGCGCACGCGAACTTAAAGTCACCTCTGAAATATCTTACCTTACCTCTCGTTCAGAATTCTCGACTTTGACGTAATATATCAAACATGAGATGCAGTGTTTCATCACCAGATGAAACACCGAGAAGAGAGTTGAAAATACGACGCGCAGCGGAGTATTTTTGACGAACTTCGAGGTGTTTCATCTGGTGATGAAACACTGTGTCGAATGTTTGATATTTCTTCTCAAACAAAATCATTATTGAAGGAGAAATTAAGGATGCAAATACTAAGCAGTGTTTCATCCGATTTCCAAACACTCATTAAACATTAATTTCCTTTGTATTTTCTTAATGAATTATTCCCAGCGAAGCTCGTCGCGGAGCGCCGAGCGTAGCGACTTTATAATCTCGTCGCGCGCGAAGCGCGAGTAGTCTGCTAACCGCGCGTGGTCTTAGCCAGCTGCAAAATTCGATGCGCCATAAATCTTTTCATGAATATATATTCTTGGTGTCCGCCAATGACGTCATGGAGCATTTTGCGTTTCCAGGCAACATAGACTTTGCCGACGATGACCAAGGTTTTGATGTGTTTATTCATCGTCTGTGAAACAAAGTTTACTATCGGTGAATCAAGAACAATTTCCGGTTCCCATGCAAATTTTCCACCGAAACTCCTCTGGAACGAGAACGCCGACTTCAAATTTAGCGTGAACAACGAAGGAGAAGACGTCAACAAGAAACCGCGGAGCAGAGAGAACATCGCCCAGCACAGCGAAGGCAACGCCACCAACAAGAGACAGAGGAACAGGAGATTGGAATCAGAGGCATTATGATCGTTTTACAGTGTGGAAAACCCCGACTTCTTAGTTTGCCGGTTTCCCCGCCGATATATAGATCAACGTCTGCAAAGTTTCAGTTCAGTATTACGGCCCGAAGTATAATAATTTTCAGGCGAACTGCACTGCCATATTTCTTCTTATTTTTTGCCTTTTTCTAAATCGGGACGCCGAAATAATGCTAAATCTGCTTCTCAATACACTGTTAACAATAATACCACACAATAGGCATTAAAGAAGGAGAAGAAAACAAAGAACAACGTATGGACGTTTACGACGATATTCGCGGTTGGTCGCCCATCCAGTTCTTAACCCCGACCGACAGGGCTTAACTTGAGTGCCGTTACCAAACCGAGTTTCGCGACGGTTATTGCGAGATACGTATTTCTAGTTAATGAGTTTGAGAAGGAACCATAATGGCTAGTACGTGCTCCTCTCAAATTCTCAAGAGAGATACATTTTCTAGGTTTTCCATTTTGATTTCAGCTGTTTTACGCTATCAGTAGTACTTTTAATTAACATCGTTTCAACTCACCAAATATAAGCTCGACTTACAGATGCCGATGAGCCTTTACATCCTCTGCTAAGTTCCTCACGGAGACCGTACGTGCATTGCGTTAATTCCCGTTAAGCTTGTCCTTGAACCCGTTGGTCACAGCCACCGATCTGAAGGCCAAACAAAAGTCGCCCATCTCATTGGCTGCATTATGCAGATAATAACGACTCTTTGCTTATTTGTAGCTGCGAGGACGAAATTACAGCGAATGTTTTTCTAGATGTCATATATTACGTGTCACTTTTGACTGTATGTCAGAGTTCTCCCCACGCTCGCTCAATCATTACTTTTTTTCCAAACTGTTTTTTTTTGTAGATTTCCTTGACACATTTAATTTCCAAAATAGTACTTACATACACTAAACACTACATTACGCAATTAATACTTTTAAAAAAACCGTTACTTGCTTTCCAAGTCGTTTATTAAGTTACCTTGCGTTGTAGAAGACAGAGGATTAGCGCAATTTTGTTACTGAAAATTTTAGATGAGAACGGCTTTAGCCCTCCAGATATTTGTATTTCTCAAGAATTTTTTAGCAAAGAGATTTTTAAACTAAAAATTCATTGAGATATTGTGTTTCTCATGCCAGCTGGTTACAGAAATAATCCATAACAATATGTCAGAGCTTTTCTATCACTTGTGGTAATTATACGACACATTTCAGTTTTGTGAAAACTTTGAATGAGCCCCATCTTTAATTTTGTCTTGGTGGTGTGATTCAATCAAGACAAAGACATCAGTATACTATAAATTGGTAACTTTTTAAAACATATGGTGGATTAATTTTGTAATCGTAACAACAGGAGACTATACCCAACAAATGCATATCAAGTAAGAATTGGTTCATGCTCAGTGGGCGTTTATACAATGTAGCAGGCACTGGACCAAAAAACGGATTTACCTCTATAGCAAATTTGGAGCAAATCATCTGCAAATGCCACATTTGCTTAATTTTGCTCAATTTTGCTACATGACATAGGAGCAACTTTGCCATAATTTTGCATTAGTGGCAAAGGTGGTAAATGCCGAATTTGCCTCAAATTTGCCCCGTGTGTAAAAACAAGGATAACCTTTACTTTATCAAGGCATTTACAGGGGTGTCAAACTTGATAGCAAAACTGACATTTGTCAGGTTTTTGCCCAAATGGGCAAAAGCGATCGAAGATGAATTTTTGAATGCTTTTGCTCTCTATAGCAAATTCGGTCAAAGTAGTAATTTGCCACATTTTTGCTCAATGTAGCAAAAGTGACCAAAACTCATTTTTCAACAGTTTTGCCCAGGATAGTAAATCTGAGCAAAAATTCACCTTATTTCTGTATCGCCCAGTGTAGTAAATGAGGTCAAATTATCACTTCTTCCGTATCTTTGCTCAGTGTGGCAAATATGATCAAAATAGGCGTATGCCACTGTTTTGCTCAGGGTAGTAAATTTGGCCAAATACCACTTTATTCTCAATTTTGCTCAGGATGGCAGATATGATCAAAACAGTAGTTTCCCATACTTTTCCCCATTGTAGCAAAGTTGATCAAATATCAGTTCTTCTGTATCTTTGCTCAGGATGGCAAATATTGCCATGATAGCAGTTTTCCATACTTTAAGTAAGGTAAACAAAGTTGATTAAAATATCACTTTTGTACACTTTCGCTCAAGATAGCAAATTTGATCAAAACGTCATTATCCATATGTGTCTTATTTTTATTTGGTACCATAAATGACTGACAAACAATTTAGACACCAAACAAAATGTCAAGAATAAAATGACTTTATTATCTTTAATATACACTGTACAATAAAAAGCAAGATAAATTAAAAGAAAGTTCCATTGGCCTCTGCAGGGCACTGCATGTACCACAAAATATATGCCTTTAAATAAAAAGCACATACAATGTGAAACTATCTAAATTCATAAGTGTATAAGAATGTACATTGGGTTTGAAAGTGCAAGTCAACACTAGCTGGTTCATAATTATCTAAGGTTGGTACAGATAAAACGTAACTCCATTTGAGTGGTATACTTCAAATATAGTCTTTCTAGATTCAATTGATACTATTGGCAAATGGTTGTACGATGACAACACGTACACATCACTCCCAATGTAGATGTGACATCCTTACTAATGAACAGAACATCAACCACAGGAAATAAAATTAGCCTCAAATTATTGTGATAAGCGATATTCCTCTAATTATTATTTATAAGAACTTGTTTTCATCTGATAAATATTATCCACTACCCAAAATAGGTAGTGAATAATATTATATAGTGTACCTAGTGCTATTCACTTACCCCAAGGGGAGATACATCTGTATGATTCATTTTTAACCAAATCAGTTATATAAAAATATTTCTTGTAAATAAAATGAGTCACTATGCGAAAGCTCTGTGCATTTCTATGATTTGGGTACGACTTATAAGGTTACTTTTGTCACCTTTTTAGCATGTACATGTATTTTACTTTACAGGTGCTTCATTTACTGCTAAACTTCTAAAACTAGCATGAAATGACACCCCAATTTTACTCTCATCCTATAGGTAGCCAAAAGTGTTTCAAGTTATGAAAGCAAATCTGCTATCCACTGATTTGGTTAAATACTTGTATTACTATTATTATTATTATTATTATTATTATTATTATTATTATATCACTGTAAATAATATGATTTGGTGAAATTCTTGTATTATTATATGACCATAAATAATCATTTTATTACATTTACTTTTTCTACTAAAATCAAATTATTTGCTAAAAATTTGAGCAATTTTTTTCTGATTCACATGATCAGCTGTTTTGCTTGCAGTATTGGACTGATTAAATATCCAAATTATCTAAACACAATCTATACACTATGAAAGCTCTGTAGAACTTCTTTAATTCATCATCATTATTATTGTTATTGGTATGCAGGTGATTAAAATTTAAGCCATGTTTATCAAAAAACTGTTATCACACATGGTATTTTTTTTTTTTTGCATAAAACATAACTGCACTCTTTTTTCATAAAATATGCCATTTGGAGTCCAGTAATTACTCTACTATGGGGTGTATTGGCTAGATTTACTCCTCGGAGTGGCACTTTTTAAGGCAGTGCTTAGGGTAGCCCTAGGATCTGTCACCACTGCGGAAAGTGGATGCAGATGTATCTCCAATTACATATGTTGGGTGAATGGACACGACGACTGAAAATACAGCTGCATTTACAGGCTACTAGATGGAAGGTTTTTAAAATTCAGTAAAGTTGCCAAGTTACAGAGTGATTCGGTACAAACTAACAAGGACAGCTCTGCAAAGATGGCAAATTTTGCAGACATTTGTCTTGTAAGGGAAAGTTTGTGGCTCCACCATACCATACAAAGGTCATTGAGATTATGTGACTTTGTGTGAACACTTTATTTCAAATCGGACTAATCACAAAGAGCGTAAGAACCTAGCCAATCACAAAACGCTGACATACATGCATGTCTTTGTGACCCTGTGGGATTCAAACATGATATTGTGCACTAATTCTCAGACGGCATGCTCTATACAGAAGGTTTAGAGTGTCTGCAACACAGGCAAGATTTTCACTGGATTGTGACAAATCACTTTGAGATTTGGTAATTTACCTAGTTTTAACGTGGCTCCTTCCCATGGGTGTCAAAGGATATTCACTTACCACATTGTAGGTCTTCATCAAAACTCAAAAAATTGTGCAATTGTCTACTGAGTAAATATGATTCTAGAAACTTAACTGAAAAGGAACGGAATCATGATGCATGTCAACTTCAACTTGAGTGTTATTATTTTTTTGTAAATGTTTATCTAAAATGTCTTCTTCTTTTCTGAATGTTCTTCAAAAAATTATCTGTGTTATGCTTATGATCAAGTTCCTTTTTCTATTGTAAGTGGTGGGTGCCAGAGCAAACTCAAACTCAAACTCAAACCCTGGTGCTCCTTGGTTTGATGCTGGTCTCACTGTGTGCTCTATTACCATTATTTTCACTTCATTGGCTTTGACACCATGCAACTTTGCGGTCCAACTGGGCCATTAAACCATTAACCTCAATGCTCTGCCAGGAAAGTGGCCTTACACAGAGATTTTCCCTGTTTGGGAGGTCCTCATCTGAACCTGAAGAATTACCTTCATGCCACTCTGATACAGCTGTTTCAGACAAAGACTCCTCTGATGACATATATGCAACGGACATACATGCAAGGTACTTGTCCTTGTCTAACTAAATAATGCTAGTTGACTCCCTCAGAGCATATTGGCCCTTTAATTTTTTTTCTGAAAGAAAAATGAAAAGCCATGATTTAGCAGCCAACAAGTAACCCACAGTTGGTAAACAAGCATGTACTGCTCATGCTCAGTGTAAATGATTGGGTTGCAGAACAATGACACGATTCTAAAACACTCTCTTAATCAAAGGAACAGTTTGAGGATATTTTTGAGAATAATTTCTCCCTGCATTTTATTCCTACTAACTTTTTCATTAAATATATAATATGTTTTCTGGAACAGGTGTTAAAGTAGAGAGCAGAAATGCCTCTTTCAGTTGAATCTGCATTTGTTTCATTAAGACTCTTTTAAGTGTAAATAAAAACTGAAATAAATTAATTCCCCTATCATTCAAGAGCAGAACTGATAGTGTCCCACAGGTCACCAGGCTCTAACAGAGGATAGCCATGACTCAACTGTACACATAAACCGTAAAAACGGTCAGAACCTGAGAAACATAACATTAAGGCAACCCACATGTTGCTTAGAACAATAATTAATTAATTGTGGTTATTTGGCATGATAAAGCCAAAGCATTTACTCGCAAAATGAACTAACAAAGATCCCTCAACATAATTGAGCTGTACAAACAGTATAAATAATGAGGTATTGTCATTTAAAATGTGGAACAGTAATACAGTGGTCACTTGGAATGACACTTATGCTTCAAGATCTGGCAAGTGCCGTCATTCGCAAAATGAGCCAAAATTAAGATCTCACAGTATCACCGAACCATATTCATAAAGCATAAGAGTTTGGGATGGTACAATTTATGAAAGAAGAATCACTTGTCAATTAAATGTGGAACAATAATACGGTGGTCACTCAGAATGACACATAGGCTTCAAGATCTGGCATACGCCGTCACTCGCAAAATGAACCAAAATTAAGATCTCACAATATCACTGAACCATATGTATAAACCATGAGAGTTTTGGATGGTACATTTTATGAAAGAAGAATCACTTGTCATTTAAACGTGGAACAATAATACGGTGGTCACTAAGAATGACACATAGGCTTCAAGATCTGGCATACGCCGTCACTCGCAAAATGAACCAAAATGGCGGTGAACAACGGAATACGATTCGTTTTTCATGTGTTGACCGTATGTTTTCCGTGTATTTTGCATGCATTAACCGTGCGTTAACGGTCCGGTTAACACCAGTAAAACAAGCGTTTTCCTGGCGTTAACTGAGCCTGAAAACTATCGGATAATGGAACGAATACTCGAATTCACCGGCAAGAAAACGACAGAAAAAGTGTGGATTTTACGACCGGAAAACGCGAGAGAATTTTAGCAAAATGCCGCGTTTTCGAAAATTAACCGAGGGTTTTCCGTAACGGTGAATGCCATATTTCTTGCCGTGTACATTCTGCCTCTAGCGATAGAGTAATTCAACTTTTAAGTAAGGTAGTATGCAAACCTATACATCAAGAGAAATGGCTGTTGTTCATGTGACATTGACTTACATCCAATGAACGTTTCTAGGTCTGTCATATCGCCTATTGTTTTTATAAAACGCTCAGCAAGAGTCTACATGTATTTAATTGGTTTCATTGGTAGTACTCTGCATCCTGGAGTAGGTAGATTCAACTAACTGTAATCAAGTGTCTTTGGGCCAGTCATTTAAACGGAGTTTAGCTCGTGCTTAACAAAACCGCGTTCTAAGCCATTTTCAGTTTTCCCACCGCATTTATCTATACATCATTTATCGTAAACAATTTCAAAAAAGCATATAGCGCACACTGGAAAAGCACTTAATATTTTCTTACATTAACCCACTAACTGAAAGAGATCTGGACCAATGATTTCTTAAACATCGGCCTAAGTTAGACTTGATCGTTTGAATAACCGACCCTTTATTTTTTACCCAGTATTCCAAACCTTACCGTCAGAGGTTTTATGAATTAGAGCACTACGCTACGACATCTACAAAATGTCAGTTCGAAACGTAACACAATATTTAACGAATTAAGTATATTACAGGATAGCCTCAAAACTGAAAGGGTATGGTATAAAGACAGTCAGCGGTCAGGCAACATGGCGTGTGAGGTAATCTGACTCTAATAATCATAAATTAATCCCCTAACTATGGCTGCCCTTTTTCTTTAACCCCTGTGGTTATTTGGAGCAGCCTGAATCTTCTCCTCTTTACCTCTGTTAATATATCTTCTTTATCAATATTGTAATACTATTAAGTACCGAATAATGTTGTTGTTTTTGTTGGTTAATTGTTTTTGACATTTTCTGTTATTTATGAGTACACAAGGTGGGTGATGGTTAAGGAATTGCAGATTGTGCCGTGATTGAAGTTGCTTTGAACACTTTCTAACATTTACTGGAGATGTCACCTGCCCTGCGTGACTGAGATGCCATCACCTGCAGTCCACCGGCAGGATGAACAGCTGTGCGGCAGCAACGAACTTGTATCATCCTCTTCGCCTTTTCTCTGAAACGATAGTTGACCAATGCATATACAATTGGATTGATAGCAGAATTGACCAAGACCATCGTATTGGATGCCGTTAGGGAGAGAAATGCACCCGTATGGGAATAAAACTGTACCATAAGGTAGTTGGTCCTGTCAGTTACCCAACACACTCCAAAGACAACACTGACAAGTATGACCATTAAGGTAGCTCGTTTTCGCATCTTCAGAACCGCCTGTTATTAAAAAAAACAAAAACAAACAATTAGACAGGCACAAGAGAGATGAAGTTTGCGTTGCAATTCCGTTATTGGGGTTACCCGGCTATGACCGCCATCAATTAAGCGCATTTTTTTTAAAACCCAAAAAAGTAATTTTTATGCCTACTCACTCACCTTTAAACAGACTTTCTGACTTCGATTTAGCTTCTCACGTTTTAAAAGTTTGCAGAATTCAGAGTCTCGGCGCGGCCTTCGTCGCGCACAAGTTATTGCACAGTGGCGGATCCAGACCTTCAGAACAGGGGGGGGGGTGGTCATCAGACCCTGAGATGAGGGGGGAGGCCGGACTCCAAGACTTTTTTTTCGGTCCTTCGGGCCTCATTTTGGTCGAAAAACAACGGGGGGCGACCCTCCCTGGATCCGCCATTGCTGCAGTGAATGGGGGGGCGGTGTCCAAATTTTTTTTTTTTCGGTCCTTCGGGCCTCATTGTGGTCGAAACATAAGGGGGCCCCAGCCCCCCCCCAGGTCCCTCCCATGGATCCGCCACTGCTGCAATGCATGCTTCGAAGCTATACTGTTTCTTAAATGTTTGTACTGCTGCCACTGTCTTTATCCTTTGTGTATTATACTGGGTATTCGACGTTGTTAGCATGATCTATCTGCAGAAATCTTGATGCTTTTGTTCCCAGAAAAAATTCCCGTTTAAAGATTAAATTTAAGTACCTTGGGAACTCATTCGAAACTCATGCAAGCGTGCGCTCTTTCAGTGCAGTTTCTTGGTTCAGTTTAACACTAAGACAGCATCAACATATATATTTTTAAAATAACAAAACGCAGATACCGTTGGAAATGCTATTACTTTAACTGAAGGTAGAGCTAAAGCACTTTCAGGAATTTGCATTACTCTGAGTCAGCATATCACACAGTCTACCTATCTCTTGCCTATATAAATTATGTCATGTACATTGAAATATGCATAATAGCCTGTACTAAGTGATAAACATCATCTGTATAATATATAAGACAACTATGTGGTGTTCCCATATGGGTTACTATTCCATACCCAATAATGTTTTTAAATCATTTTACCTTCTGTTGCGTATTGTTTTCTCTCCTGTCCTCATGTTTGAACCACAAAGTGTACACCACACGGAAGTACAATATGGCCATAAGAGAAGTAGAGAGGACTGCCAGACAAAACCAATAAAGGCTGTAGGCCTTGCCGACCCACTCTCTTGGCCACGTGTTGATGCAGTAATTCCAATATTCGTTATATCTTCTGTACATGAACGATGGAATATTCAAGATAATCCCTAGAATCCACGTACTAATAATTATCACCTGTTTTAATATCAAGCAAAACAAGGGAGTAATTATGGTAAGGTTATTTTATGAAGCACACACAAATCAGCATATCAGCAGCGGGCAAGCTACTTTTAGCTACTTTTACTTATCAGCCAATGGTTTAGCTTTACATGTATATCTGCGACTAGACTGGATATCAATTCTTGACCAATTATGATTAAGTTCACGAAGAGCATCCAAACTGTCGCTTGTTGAAAGCAAAAATTCCTTGAAACTGCCGTCATTTTTTTTAAAAAAGTAAAAAAAGGACCGAAATGATTCTAAGTCCGACTCAAGTAACTGTCTAATGATGACGTATTATTATCGTCATCATCATCATCATCATCATCATCATTATCATTATTTGTATCAGTATAGTCTTAAGAAGAATTTATTTATTTCTTAGTTAGTCAAGCTAACAATCTGACTGGCCATGTTCTTTGGCTGAGTGTAAAGATCTAACTCGCCACCCGAGAATCTGGCATTGCCTTGCAGACGAATCATGCAGTTTGCGCGAAGCCCTTAGATCATCCAGTTATCTGCTTGCCTGATAGTCAAGAGAGAGTGTCGATTGACCTTGAAACGGTTATATACGCATGGAAAAAACAAACAAAACAAAACAACAAACAAAACAAAACAACAAACAAAAAAGAACATAAAAATTTGATTAGTCTATCAAACAGACAAAAATAATCTCTCTTAAAAAAAAAAGATTGCTGAAAATTTATTTTCCAAGACATGCGGAACAGATACTGAGTTGCTAATCGAACACGCGAAAGATACTTTTCTCCATTTAAAGGGTCATCATCTTGCCATCATCTATTGACTGATAAAATAAATAACGAACACTTAAGGAAACCATTTTTCAGTGTCATACGAAACGCTTCATAAAACTGAATAGTCTGCAAGGCGCGATGATTTCTAGAATTAACTTTTGGCTTTTGATATAAGGTAATCGAAATACGAATACACGTAGTACTATTACAATTTACGATAAATTGAAATAATCGCACCTTAAGTTTACGTTTACTAAGCGCCTCCATGTTTTCAAATGGATAAACCACGGCGTAGTAACGTTCAACAGCTATAGTAACCAAACAAAATACTCCAGTGGCAGCGCCGACCCATCCAATGATTCCACCAGTCAGCGCAATGCAGAGCGCGGTGCCTGCTGCTCCTTCTGGGTGTGCGATGAAGTGGGAAAATATGTACTTTGGTGATAAAAATAGGGCTGTTGTGATATCAGCAACAGCCAGATTAAGAATAAGATAGTTGAGTGAAGTCCTGTAGAATAAAGCATTGACAGTATGTTAGAGCTGCTCAGAAAGTACATGAAGAATAGGGTACAGTAGGTCACCCGCTTAATACGGACACCCGTATATACCGTCAATTTCGTTTGTCCCAACGAAAAGCCGTCACATTTTCTCTCTAAAATCAAGCACCTGTTTTTTTTGTCCGCATACCTCATATCTCGATTCCTCAGAATGATGACACAGACCAGAGAGTTTCCAGCAATATTTACGATGACGAGTACAGAATGGACCACTATTAATACAACTTCAGCTGAATCGGAATTGCTGTAAACGGACATGGCTTCTTAATTCAACTGGAATGCTGGTCTCCAATTTTCATCTGATCTGGAGATAAGAAAATTAAAATGCAAGCGACTGTCAGTAAGGTTAATCCCGTTTACTGTTTCGTTTTGCATCGCCTTCCTAATGTATGAGCGGTTCGATTGATCTAATGGCATCAAAAGTGATAACTGGATTCAGGAGTCTGGGTCCAAGTAAAGGTGTCGACACAAAACCAATTTCAAAACCAGCGTGAGGAAAGATTGATATATAAGTAGCGAGAAGCAATTGAAACACAAATTTCTTTTTTTTTTTTAGCTTGTTTATGGGTTGTCCAAATATACCTAATCGCGAGGAAAGGGAACATTGCACGGGCAAAGCCTCACCCATCGAAAGTGGAGGTCAGCAATTTTACCTCTTTTCTTTTTTTAATTTACTGTATTCGTATGTTTCCAGTTTTATTCAAACAATAAAACCTTCTGTCGAAGATCAGTTGATGAGTAATGTTCTCAAAACAAATATTAGTTTCACGAAAGTAAAATTTCACAAAGCTGTGTTTTGAAACTATGATAGTTCCTCGGACTAAGAATTTTATCTTCTC